>JAVJIF010010654.1:0-112244 GCA_038442645.1 Agave tequilana
ACATTCCCTCTTCCGAGCTTAAGGTTCTTCCTAGTCATCTCAAGTACCAGTACTTGGGTGAAGAGGAAGCATTCCCCGTAATAATTGTGTCCCATCTTACTAAACAACAAGAGAAGGATCTTCTTACGGTGTTAAGGGAAAATCGAGAAGCCATTGGTTGGACCATGGCTGATATAAGGGAATAAGACCATCCATTGTGCAACACCAGATTCATTTGACGGAAGATGCAAAACTAAAACGTGACCCACAACGTAGACTAAACCTGATCATGTAGGAGGCTGTTAGAGCTGAGATTTTAAAGCTATTAGACAATGGGTTATCTATCCAATATCCGATAGCCAATGGGTTAGTCCAGTACGCGCTGTGCCAAAGAAGGCAGGTTTACCGTGGTAGAAAACGATAATAAATAATTAGTGCAAACTCGTCTTCCAATGAAGATTCGAGTCTGTATTGATTACCGAAAATTGAATGCTGCCACGTGCAAAGACCACTTTTCCCTTCCGTTCATAGATCAAATGCTCGAGAGACTAGCTGGACATGAATATAACTATTTCTTGGATGGATATTCAGGATATAATCAAATCCCTATCGTTCCCGAGGATCAAGGCAAAACTACTTTCACCTGTCCCTTTGGAACATTTGCATACCGAAGAATGCCCTTCGGCCTATGCAATGCTCCCGCAACGTTTCAACGTTGCATGCTCAGTCTTTTTTCTGACATGGTGGAAAGATTTTTGGAGATTTTCATGGATGATTTCTCGATTTATGGCGATTCCTTTGATCAGTGCTTGCACCATCTTAGCTGGTTTTACAACGATGCATGAGAAAAATCTGACACTTAATTGGGAGAAATGCCACTTTATGGTCAAGTAAGGAATAGTCCTAGGGCACGAAGTTTCAAACAAAGGAATTGAGGTTGATAGATCGAAAGTGGAAGTAATAACAAAGCTCCCTGAACTAAAATGCTTAAAAGAATTAGATCATTTCTAGGGTATGCTGGCTTCTATAGAAGATTCATTCAGGGGTTTAGCAAAATTGCTACACCTTTAACAAATCTCTTAGGAAAAGATGTGCCCTTCAATTTTGATGAAGAGTGTCTACAAGTTTGGGAAGAACTTAAGCATAGACTTGTCTCGGCACCGATAATCTCAGCACTAGATTGGACTAGGCCTTTTGAAATCATGTGTGATGCCTCCGATTATGCCATAAGCGCTGTTCTCGGACAGCGTATTGATAACAGGCAATACATGATTTACTATGCTAGTAGGACGCTTAATGAAGCCCAATTAAATTACACAATGACTGAAAAAGAATTTTTAGCAGTTGTGTTTGCGTTGGTTGAGAAGTTTCGCCAATACCTACTAGGGTCTTGGACAACGATTTTCACTGATCACTCCGCCCTTAGATACTTGATGCAAAAAAAGGATGCAAAGGCTAGACTTATTCGATGGATACTTCTTTTGCAAGAGTTTGATTTGGAAATTAAAGATAAAAAGGGCATTGAGAATGCGGTGGCAGATCACCTTTCGAGAATTCCAAATGCACCAACTGAGACAATACCAATCAATGAAAACTTTCATGATGAACACATCTTCACGATGTGTAAAGAGCCCTGGTATGCTGATATAGCAAACTACCTTGCAACCGGGCAAACACCTTCAAATTGGTCAGGTCAGGACAAGCATCGCTTTATAAGTCAAATACGAATTTTCTTTTGGGATGAACCGTATTTATTCAAGTATTGTCCTGACTAGATAATTAGAAGGTGTCTTCCTGAGGATGAACATCATAGTGTTTTAACATTCTGTCACAAGTTAGCTTGCGGTGGACACTTTGGTCCACGAAAGACTACTGAGAAAGTCCTTCAGAGTGGTTTCTACTGGCCTACTCTCTTTAAGGATGCTTATGCTTTTCGCAAGCTCTGTGCTAGATGTCAAATGACGGCTCGAATCACATGTAGAGACATGACGCCCCTTACACCTATCTAGGAGGTAAAAATTTTTGATTTATGGGGGCATCGATTTCATGGGACCTTTTCCTCTGTCTTATGGCAACCAATACATTTTGGTGGCCGTAGACTACATTTCTAAGTGGGCTGAAGCTATTCTAACTAGGACGAATGACAACCAAGTTGTCATCATGTTCTTACGCGAAAATATCATCTCACGCTTCGGAGCCCCCCGTGCGATAATTAGTGACAATGGGAGTCATTTCTCCAACCTGGCTTTTGAAGCCCTAATGCGGAAGTACTCTATCTCTCATAAATTATCCACGGCCTATCATCCTCAGACAAACGGGCAAGTGGAGGTCACTAAGAGACAAAGTAAACTGATATTGGAAAAAACTGTCGGACAAAATTGTAAGGACTGTCCATCAAACTCATTGATGCCCTATGGGCATATCAGACCGCCTACAAAACTGTCATCGGTTTGTCTCCATATCGAGTAATATTTGAAAAACCCTGCCACTTGCCTGTGGAGTTAGAGCACCGTGCTATGTGGGCACTAAAACAGCTAAATTTGGACTTAGACAAAGCCGGTGATTTGAGAAAGCTGCAGATATCTGAGTTAGAAGAACTACGAAATGATGCATATGATAACGCTCGGATATCTAAACACAGAGCTAAGCTTTTCCATGATAAATCAATTCATAGGAAAAATTTTGTCTCAGGACAAAAAGTTCTGTTATGTAACTCTAGACTCCACCTTTTTCCTGGTAAACAAAAAACAGGTGGTCAGGCCCATATCTCGTCCAGAATGTCTCTCCTCATGGTGCCATTGAAATTTTCGATCCAAAAATGGCAACACTTTCAAAGTCAATGGTCAACGCCTAAAGCCATTTTTCACCACAGAGTCTGAGTCACACAATGTTCTTGAACTGGGTCTTTGTGACCCAGTCTATATGTGACCACGTAATTTTACACTTTTCCCGATGTCTCCTGTAAATCATTTTGGGACCTCCCTTGTAAATAAATAATAATAATAATAAGAATAATAAAATAATAATAATAAAAAGTGTTTAAAAAATATATATATAAAAACTAAATAATCAATAAGAAATAAAAAAAAAAAAAGAAAAAAAAGGAAAAATTATATATGGACTTAGGTGCTAAATAGCAACTAGGTTTTTCCCTCTTCATATACCCTTTTTTAAATAACCTAGGGTTGTAAAATTCTAATTTCAACTTGGGTAATTTGGGGATTCATCCTTCTCAGCCCCTTATATATATCCTCCTTCCCGTATTCTTTTCCTTACCCTAGTTTCAACCTCAGATCTGAAAAGAGAACAGCCAGCGCCGCCCCCCAAATTTTTCTGAGCCTCTGTCTCCTCTACCCTGCCACGTTTCCACGGCCTCTGCCGCGTATCCACGGCTCACTAGAAGTATCTAGAGCGCCATCAAATTTCTCTGCTGTCATCGCAGTCCGAAGTCTCCAGATCTACCATCTATTCATCTGCTACCATTGCTGATTGCTCTCTACAATCTCGTATAAGTTTTTCCCCCACGTAGTCCGGGGGAGGTTTGCGTATCTCTTCCTCTTACTTCATATTATTCATCATGGCACCATCAATTTTTACTGAAAAAGATTTTGCTAGGATTCTTAGCGATGTTAACAGTTATGGTCATATATTTTTAGATCATATTTGCGTGTGGGATTGGTATGAATTAATTGATGATATTCAGATCACGAGGCTTACTACTGTCCTGAACTCATCAAACTTTTCTACAATTCCATAGATCAAGCCTCTATCAATTTTGACACATACCAAATCTTGGTGCACATGCCCACTGGGGATATTATTATTACGCTTCCTCTGCTAGAGGAACTCACACATATCCCTTGCAACCCACATCATAGCGACCCCTACCATTAATCGATTACATGACTATCATGGGGGCTCGCTGTACGGAACAAGATAGGGAGTTCAAAGCCAGTACTACATTCAGGAACGTACATTGCGTTGGTCGCTGGATTCAATGCAACATATTAGGGCTTGACCACACGACCTCCTTCAACAGGCCAGTGCTGCAGATCATTCACGACCTCATAACTCGGTGACACACTATCTGTCTAACAAAACCATCTTTCATAGTCTCATCACCAACTCTTCACGCACACACGCGGTGCAAAGTACTCGCACCTAGTTTTGATCACTCGTCTGTGTAGGACTTTCCTACCAGATGCAGTTTTTGACTCATATGATAGGGTGTTCGATGCACTAGAGAGGACGACTTGCGCTTACAATAGTTGTCGTCATGCGATTTGGACCCCTAGTGTCCAGTCCGAAGATGCCTTGGTTGAGTCCTCTTCGGAGGAACTTTTAGAAGAGGAGGATGATCTGGCCTTTTGGCAGCAGACCCCCCTGCTGATTCACGCGCCTTCATGTCTACCATTTGGCGAGGCATGAAGCAGATATTTAGGGAGCAGGTTAGACTACGCAAACAATTTGAGGAGTAGACTTCTCGCTTAGACTGCATTGAGGAGGGTCTGCGGCGTTCGCAGTCGGCCGGGCCTAGCACCAGCGCTGGTCCAAGCCGCAGGAGGGGGTGATACCTTTTCTTCACCTATTTCATGCATTTATTTTACTTCCATACATTGAGGACAATGCATGAGATAGGTATGGGGGTAGATACTAACATAGGATTTTTCTAGATTTTTTTTAGGATTTTCTTTGGTTTTTAGGATTTTCTTTTAGATTTTTAGATTTTTTCTTTCTTATATATATAAAAATATATAAATATATATATAATAATATTTTCTTTGGTCCATTTTTTTTTGAAAAGAATTAACGTGATCTTAGGAATTAAGGAAATTCTAAACTAAGATTTCTTAATATAAGTTGAAATAAGAAGTATTGTTGGATCTTTAGGTTAAGAAAGAAAAGAATAGAAAGATAGCTAGATTTTGAATTTTTCCTAAGTATTATATACATTTACATGTTGGGGGATTAGTCAAGGACTTAGTAACTTTGTTTACATACATATATAAAAATAAAAATAAAAAATAAAAATAATAAAAATAATTATAAATAAAAACTTGATCACTAATTAAGCTGGTTAGTTGTGTCTTAAGAAGCATGACTAGTTACGCCTAAAGGTGGTTGAGTCCTTAGCATTCATGGCCTAGTTTACTCGAGTCCTTGAACCTTAGGGATGTCTCTTCATCTGGTACCCTAAGACCATTTGGTCTGGGAGTCATCGGGAAAAGGCTCTCTACATGGGTAAATTAGAAAGCCTAATGAAGCTAAGGGAATGTAAATATATAATAAACATATATATATATATAAAAGAAGAAAAAAATTATTATTATTATATATATATGTAAATGAATGAACTAAAGTCTAAGAAAACTTCCTCATACTTATAGATGTATATATGTTAGGCTTCATACAAAATCCGGTTCTCTCTCTCTATTCTTGGAAGCTTAACCTAAGTTGAAAACAAGACTTCAAATGGAAACTTATAAAAAAAGAAGGAAAAGTTTAGGGTAACCCGAAACCGATAGATCACCGAAATTTTTTTAAAAAAAATGGATCATAAAAAACTTTCTTTTTTCTTTTTTTTTTTTGCTAACATTTTCTTTTTCTTGGATAAGTCACCCTTTCTAGATAAGAAAGCCCTCCTTTCACGAGCTTGAAAGTGTTTACCGGAGTCTTCCCAAATAGTTCCACTTAAATGAGTGGCTGAGTTTTAATTGATTTTAAATTAGTTCAAGCTTGAAAAAAAACTTATATGCGGTTGTGATTTTTGAGCCAAGGAACGGTAATGAAATCCCAATCTTGTGTGAGGTGGGACAGCTCTTAGGATCTTTTTATGCAAGTATGCACTAATGCTGCACAAAATTCAATCAATAAGCACCTCCAAAACCCCACTGACAAGAGATTCATGGGTAGAGTTAGAAAATACTAACCTTTCCGGCGACTTTGAAGCAAGCAAATTTTTATTTATTTTTATTTTATTTTAGCAAAGCAATATGTCATAAGCAAGCAAGCTTCTTGTTGTTGTGCAAGTCTTCCTTTGTTCATGCAATATCCCTGCAAAAGAAAATTTGAAATTAAATCTTAGGGATGAAAAGAAAATAATAAAAAAGAATTTGATTTTTTTTAAGATTTAACTTTTTGAAAATTTATTTTAAATTTCTGAAAATTTTTATAATTTTTTAAAATTTTTTTTAATATTAAACTAGAAAAAGATTAGATGTTGATTTTCAAAACCAAAAATTTTCACAAGTCCCCAGCAACGGCGCCGAAAAATGTTTGCGTTTTGAAGTTCATGAAAACTCCATCGTTGCTGAATCACGTACAAGTTATTAAGCCTAAACTTACTAGAATCTTTTTAACAAAGTGTGTAGTGGCAAGTATAGGATCGAATCCACAGAGACTTCTTCTTGAAATTTTAGTTATTAAAAATTTCACTTTTATCTTATTCTAGTTGAGAAATCCCTTGAATTAAGGTTGAAATTTTATTTTTTTAAATAAATAAATAAATAAAGATCTTGTAGAAGAAAGCAAAAGCAAAATAAAATATGAAGAAAGTAAAAGAAAATAAAAATATGAAGAAAGCAAAAGAAGAAAGAAATACTAACCTTTTTGCGAAGATTTGAATAACCAAATTAAAAAAAAAATTAAGAGAGGTATGAAGGGAAGAGGAAGATGAATCAGTCAACTTGTTTCTTGTCGTTGCCTTGATGTCTCCCTCCTTCAAACGATGTTGAAAGCAAAAGAAGCTAATAAAAGAAAAGAGAAAACTTCATGGAATCAAATATGCAAGAAAAGAATAGCATAAAAAAATAAAGAGAAAATTAAAGAAAGACTTAGACTGAATGTCGCAAGATCATGAAGAAGAATTCTGAATTTTATTCAATAAGCATCAAGTACAAAGCCCTTGACCTCTCCAATCTCACATTATAACGCTCAAAACTCTCTTTTTCTGGCTTTTCAGCCCTCTAGTCTACTCTCTCTCTCTCTCTCTCTCAATGAATACAGATATTTATAAGAAAATAGTAATAATGGAGAGCATAGGGAGATAGGAAGAGTTGGCCATTTTTGAATTTCAATCTTCCCCTTATCTCCAAACTTTATTTATCCAGAATTCTGATCAGTAACTTATCAAATGATAGAATTCGAAACAAGGATCAACATAAGAGTTGTAGCCCTTTAAATCTTCTTTCTGGATCATCTTGAATCATCAGATTTGAGATTCGGTAGCGAAAGTTATGATTAAAATTCTCAACTGTGTCCAATCTGAATCCGAATCTAAATTGCTTCATCTCACCCGTTGATCTTTTCTCTATCTATTTATCCTCAGCAAACCCAATACGGTCTTCAAAAATTCATTTTTTTCTTTGAATTTTTATAGTACTATCTTATCTGATAAATTCAATCCTCAGATAAGATAGACTAAAGATTCTCTGAATTTGAGTCGATCCTTATTTGATTTAAACTTTTGGGTTTGTTTAGATAGGATTCATGTTTATCTTCTCTTTATCATCCTGCAAGGATTAGTACATTAAGACAAGTGAGTTTGTAATGATTTATTATAGAATATATGTAGGAATGTAATAATGTTTATGCAATATATGTGTCCAAACAATTTCCCCTTGGGGATTTCACAGATCGGTCAGCTAACTGAATGGTGACTCAAGTTGGGCTCAGCTCGCCCAACCCAAGTTGCTGGTATACTGAGAGAGGTAGCAAGTTGATACTTGCTTCTAGGTCAAGGAGTGCTCTGCTAATTTCTGTTTGTCCTATGGTGTAGAAAATTGTGGGACGGGATCTTTGTATTTCACCGGAATTGGACCAGACAGAATTTTGCTTATGCTGGTTCCAAGAACACCTTCTTGGCACATTTATCTTTCTCATCTTCGTACACATATCCTTAAGAAATTTGGCATAGACTGGGACTTGTTGGAAAGCGTCAAGAAGAGGCACATTCAGTTTGACCTGATTAAACATCTCAAGTATTTTCTTCATGCGCATGTTCTTATTATTGTTCCTAAGCCTATTGGGAAAGGGTGCTATAGGCTTTTGAACTTGTTCAGCAGCTTTGTCCTCGTCAGATGTTTGTAAAGCAGGTTGGGAGGAGCTAGCAGAGGTGGAGACAGGAGTAGGATTGATGTGGACAGGATTTTTCTGTTGAAAGACCTGGTTGTCCACCTTCTTTCCAGATCGAAGTATGTGAACAGCATTGCACTAGTTGATCGAAGGATCCTGAATTTCATACGCTTGATTGGAGTTCTTAGTGTTAACTAGCGGCTGACTAGGTAAAATACCCTTAGGTCTTTCACTTAGAGAGCTAGCTAATTGGCTCATTTGCATTTTCAATCTCGATATGACCTGTGAATGGTTGCTCAAAGTTTGTTCTTGATTTTATATGAAGGAAGCTTGGGACCTCATAAAAGCCTTCATGCTCTCTTTCAATTTACTGAATTCTTTTCCATTGGTGAACTTTGGAAGGAGGAAGATGGGGCTTGACAGGGAAAATTTAGTGGAGTAGGATGGTGAAAATTATTGGAAAATTTTGGCCTGGGAGAATTGTTCTGGGCCCAAGAGAAATTTGGGTAATTTCTCTAACCGGGATTGTACGTCTATGAGTATGGATTGTGTTGCGGCCATGAGTAGGCCGCATTCATATGTTCCGGTGGCACTTCCTCAGTATGGAAAATAGGACACTCTTCAAAAATATGGTTCGGTGCCTGACAGTATGAACAACCCAGATTATAAATTGGTAGTGGGTTGACTTGGTTGACATTGGATAGCTCTTTTGTTCTAGAATCTCTATTCTCCTCATCAGGGTAGCAATCTTAGCTTCAGCAGCTATGGATGATTCTAAGGATAGGAGCCCTCCTTTTGAAGTTATAGACTGTGAATTCCTTGGTTTTTCTGAAGCTGGCTCCCATTGCAGGATTTTCTCATCTAAATCTTCAAACAAATCCCAACCCTGATTTTCATCCTTTTTCAAGAACCCTCCCTGACACATGGTCTCAAACAAGGTCTTCGTTTGATAATCCAAACCATCGTAGAGAATCTGGCATTGACGCCATTTTTCTACACCGTGATGAGGGCACTGAGCTAGAAGATCTTTGAATCGTTCAAAGTATCTCCAGAATGGTTCGCTTGATTCTTGCCTAAACTACATGATATTCTTTCTGATGAGGGCAATCTTATGAATTGGGTAGAATTTCTTCAAGAAGGCCTTGACAAAATCATCCCACGTTGTAACTGAATCTACCGCCAAACTGTACAACCATTTCTTAGCTAGGTCCTTTAGGGAAAAGGGGATGAAACGTAACCTAACGGCATCGTCTCCTAGCTGGGGAATGCGCATCATGAGGTATACTTCTTCAAATTCTCTTATAAAGAAGTATGCATTTTTCGATTCTAAACCATGAAATTTGAAAAGAGTGTTAATGAATTGGGGCTTTAACTAGAAGTTATTACCATTCGCTTCAGGAAGTTTTATACAAGATGGAATTGAGGTTCTGATTTGAAAAAATCTGCCCTGTAGCGATGCCATCACTGGTTCTAGATGTAAGGGAAGAGAGGTGTTACGGGTCAATCTAGCAGTCACAGGATCTGTCGACCACTCTTGCATGCAGCAACCACAAACAACGAACAAACAACAAAACAATCGAAAAGGAAAAATAAACAATCAAAGAAAGAGAAATAACCACCAAGCCTTAGTTTAAGGTACCTGGACCTAGACGACTCCTAACTGATCGATTCTCTGGGGGAGATTGTTGCAGGAAGTAGACTACAAGCTAATCGGTCAGGAAAGGGCAAAACTCGGTAGGAGGTATCCGGGCATGAGCCACGGGCCTTAATTACGCCAAACCACGAAGCTTTCGAGGCTTAACCTCAGACACTGATTTTGTAGGGGTATAGTTCTTGTAATTCCTACCCTCGGTTAATCTCTTAGTGAGTCCTAGATGTCCCTAGGGCCAACGTCTATCAATTTTTAGTTAAAAATTGGGTTGTGTGAGTGCACTTGGAGATAATTTTTGGGCCAATGAAGAGTGATAAAATCCCCACCTTATCTTGTTATTTGGGTTTTTCCCTTAATGTCAATTGTGCAAGTGTACAGTTTATTCACAACAAGTAACACTCAAAGCGATAAATCACTCCAAAATATTGGTCCTATTCTATATGGAATGCACACGTACTATTTCTCCAACACTCTTCAATAGAAATTGAATTGAATTGAAATAGACATGTGCCCTAAATGCAAGTGTCTAATCCGATTTTAAGTTTAGCAACAAATGGATATCTGTTGAGTTTATTACAAATGTATAAGGTGAAGCATATAAGAGAACTAAAAAAATTTGAGAAAGCAATTTGAGCGATTTCCAGTAACCCTGCAAAAGATCTTTCGTTAATACTTCAATCGGAGAAAATCGCTTTTACACGAATTTTTGGAGGGCAAATAAATTCCTCGTGCAATGGTCTTCGGCCGCCAATCTTGCTTCTCGAAGTAGTTAGCTCCTTGGTACTTCTCTACACACAAAAACAAACAAAAATCTTTAGTATTGAACAATAAAGTTGTTCTCTCTCCGGCAACGGCGCCAAAATTTGATCGGCAAAGAGCATTCACAAATATAAGTAAAGAAGTGTGGGTCGATGTTACTGCTTTTGTAATTATTCCGTAGCAGCAAAGTGGCTCTACGGGTCGTATCCACAAGGAGGGAGAGCGATGAAAGCATGATGCGGCTTCTTTGTTCAAGAAAAGAGAAAGTTCCTTGTTTCAAATAAAGAATTTGAAAATGAAAACAAGTATGTTTCAAGAATTGTTTGAATTAGTTTGTTGGTTTGTAAAAGTGAATTTTCTTAATGGTAAAAATGCATGGCTAACTTTCTACTAAGTGCTCCCACTAATCTCTGACATCTTGAAGATACAGCCTCATGATAGATCATAGGCGAGCATAATCCTTATGCATAGGAACTATTCACGTGAAAATCGAGTGAAAATTCTTCCTTTAACTTAGCTTTACAAGGCAAAACTTGAACATTCCCTTATCAAGATCCAATAAAAGGCGAGAATAAGAGAAGAAACAAGTACACTAATGGTATCGGCAAAGTTAAAAGGAATATCTCTAACTTACAAAAATAAGTAAATATTACAATCTATAGATCATCAAAAACCCGTTAAGCATGAAATATAAGAAAGGGAATACTTGAAGTAAGTTAGAGTTAGAACCTTTGTCTTAAGATGTCATAGCTCTCGTTTGCACAAGGCTTGTTTGACACTATTGACTCATTTGGGTTATCAATCAAGTTGTTAGAGATTAGTGGGTTAGTAGTTAGCTAGGCATGCAATGAAAGAGTTAGTTAGATATGAGTAGGAAAAGAAACAACAAAAGAGAAGAGGTAAAGAGAAGGAGTACTACACTAAAACAAGTAAGTAAAGAGCAAATAAAAACAACAAGTAAATGAAAAGAAGAAAGAGAAGTATTACTTGTATAAGCTTGTCACCTTCAAATACAACTTGTACACACTTTCTATCTTTCACTCTAATGGCTAAACTAACTAGAAGAAGAAGGAAATATAAAGCAACTAAAAATCCTAGAAACAAAGTAATAACAACACTCTAAACTCTAGATATCCCTCTCTTCGGAACCCCAGGGGGGTATTTATAGGCATCAGGGGAAAGGGGGCCAGGGGACAACCCCTGGCCCAAAACACGGGCGCGATCGCGCCCGTATGGCCACGGAAACGCGACCATATCTACGTTTTCGCGACTGTACCAAGGCAGCGCGCGCAGCGCCGCCTGCTGTGTCTGGTCACGTCTGTCCCTGTCAGCTGGATCTTCTAGATTTCAGATTTGACCTCCCTGGACTGACAGAACTCCTCCTATGGTCAATGGCTACTTTGTAGGCTTTTAATCACCCGTTAAATGGTAATTTAGAGTCTTCTTTTTCATTGCACACCATGGACCTAGGATCAAATAAGAAAAGCTTTATTAGCAGAATTTTATACAAAATAAATATGCAGATGTGATAAAAATTATGCAATATTAGAAACTAATCAGTCATAGCACTAGGACATCAGAGTGCTGATTGGTCACTAATACTGCACATTTATTATCATATTCTCCTACTTATTATAGAATAAACTCTGCATTTTTCTAATTAAATATTTAATTTATTTGCAGGCCCATTCCTAAAGGAGAGTGAAGAGAAATGAGCCCAAAAGCCCATCAAATTCTGAATTAAATTAGAATTAATTCGAACTCAGTGAATCAGATCAAATCAGATCGGTTCAGATCAGTTGAAAATCAGTTAGAACGAATCCCTACAAATCGATCGGTTAAAGCCAAGGATCAAAGGCCATTTCGTTTAAATCCCAGACTTAAACTACAAATCCAGCTGAAGATAAAGACCAATCGAGAAACCGAGGAGCAGCACCAACAGGGTGTGGCCACCTGGCCACACCCTGGCCGCGGAAACGAGGCTTTGGCCGCGTTTTCGCGGCTTGGTTAATGAGTTAGGGGGACCGTTTGCTCCCCTTATCTTCTCACACCTCTCCCCTCTGGGTTTTTGCCTATAAAAAGCAGGATTTTCACTTAAAATGGGGACGACCATGCAGAGATAGGATTTATTCCAGTTTTTCATTTTTTAGTATAGGTTTTTGTTTTTCTTTTCATGTAATTTTTAGTTTTCATTTATGTAATTCAGAGGAGATCAGACTTTCATAGGAGAACGAGAACGAAGCTTGTGCTTAGAGTGACACCGGTGTAAGGTTTCTTTCTTTTCTTTTATTGTTATGAAATCGAATCTGTATTTTCCTTTTGTATGCACTTCGTTTTAGTGTTCTTCTTCTTCTTCTTTTCTACTTCACTCATTCTTGTACCAATTGCTATCCAAGGGAGTCTTATAGCATCGAAAGAGCCTTGCCTTTGCGAGTGCCATCGATAGCTCATGACGATGGATTTGAGTCTCTCTGTATCATTTCATGCTTGTTTTGTCTTGATGATGTAATGTGGAAGAGACAATAATCAACTCTTATGGGCTATGCGTTGATTGCCTCCACTTCAAGGTAACATCGTCACCAAAGATTCAAGGTAAGCTTTTGGTCAAAAGGAGGTAAGTAATTATTTTTAGTTTTTCTTTTTTCTTGTAATTTTTAGTTTAGATCACCAACACCACATCTTCCAAATCTTTTTCATTCTTTTTCAATTTATTTGCACATAGTCATTTTCTGATTTTCTCCACCTTCTCATTCTACCACTTTCTTCCACACTTAACTTTAACCTAACTCTTTTTCATTTTCATTTCTTAAAACAAAGAAGAACATTCGTTTTCCTTCACAAAGATTCAATACAAATCTTGAACGCTTCTATCGCTAACCCTCCTTGTGGATCACGACCCGCATAGCCACTTGCTATCGCGGTAGAATTGAGCACTTGCACATCTCTATTTTGAAGTTCTGAAATACTGTATTTTTTTTTTGTGCAGGTTTAACCTCAATCAAGTGCCATATTCCAAAACCTTTCCACAAACATCTTAACCGACTCCCCCTTTCGTTGCTTGGTTGCCAAGAAAGTTGACATTGTGATTTCTGAGTCGTCTTTGAAGAAACGTGTGAGGAAGAGCTTCTCTAAATCTCCCCAGTTCTTTATGGAGCCCTCAGGGAGCTTCATGAACCATTCAAAGGCAAGCCCTTTCAGAGTGCCAATGAATAAACATGCCAAGATGGCATCGTTATATACCACATTTCCTATTTGAGATTTGAAGTAGTAGATATGTTGGTTCGGTGACCCTTTGCCGTCGAAGGCCTGGAGGATTGGAGCTTTGAACTTAGGAAGGGACGGGACAATGTCTCACTCAGCTGGATATGACCGGACCACTCCTGCTTCTTGAAGGCCTTTCTGTTGGCCCGGAGGCCTTCCACTCTAGTTTTGATGATGATTAACTCATGTAGTTATGTTTACTAATATTCTTGTGATTTTAAGTTTCAGATCATTTAGCAAGATATTAGTTGGTAGCTTCAACAAAGGAGTTTGGAAGCTTTTCATGATGATTCTGGTGCCCGAGCATCAAGATCATACAATTGCACTCGGTGGATCACGGTTTGGGAGCAAGTCGACCTGAAGATGGAAGATCGTCAAGAAGACTTAGGTATCCTAGTTTAGTTAGTGTGTTTTAGATCAATGTGTAAAGATAAGAATAGTTGATATGCTCAAGTGCACAACACACACGTTTTATGGTTTTTCGGTTTCTAGTTTAACCGATATTTGTTTTCATGAATAGATTGATCAAAATAAGTTTTAAATGGTTTATATGTATAGTAGATGTATTCTTTCTATACATGCATGCTTAAACTTCTTAGACAAACTTATTTTGACTTTCCTATTCATGTATTGAAAAATCTAAGTTTGATAAAATACAAGTTTTGTTTTTGGTAAAATTTTCAAGACATCAAAAAGAGTTAATATGATTGATATTAGTCTTGAAATTTTTATCACAAGTTTGTTTTTCCATATAAAATGTTTAAACAAGTTTTATGAAATTTTGGAAGAGATAAAAGATTTTTTATGAAGTATTTTTACCCAGATTCTGACTCAGACTGTGGCTGACAGGCCAGGTCGGTCGACCGCACGGTCGACCGAACCAAGTGCCGGTCGACCGTTGCGGTCGACCGACGTGCACAACCTTGTGCACGTCTGGCAGACACAGTGCCGGTCGACCGGTCGGTCGACCGGACCAGAGAGCGTTGCTCTCTGTATCTGGGCGGTCGACCGGGTCGACCGGACCAGAGAGTCCTGCTCTCTGTATCTGGGCGGTCGACCGGGATGCTCCAACGGTCGGATTTTCGACCGTTGGCGGTCGACCGCAAGCCTGTCAGGCTGACAGATCAGCCTAACGGCTAGTTTTCTTTTGGGGCTATAAATACCCCATCACTTTATAGTTTTTGACAAGACTTTTGAAAAGAAAATTTCCTAGTTTTCTGAAGTGTTTTTACAAGTTTAAAAAGTGTTTAAAGAGCAAAAAGATCAATCTTATTGTTTTGTTATTTTCAAAGAAAATAGGTTTTTGGGAATTGGTTTCTTGTTCTTAATTTCTATATCAATTTGATATTTTCCCAAGAGTTTTTCTTTGATCAAAACACTTGTTTTCCACACTTGAGCTATCATACTATCCTATTCTATTAGGATCTTGTTTTGTGGAAAAGAGGAAAGAGGAGTTGTTTGTGGTTGAAACATACAACTAGTTGTAAACCCTCATTTGTTGTTTGTATCCCTCTTGGTGAGGTTGATTGGGTTGTTGGTTTGCTCCCTCTTCGGTAGAGGTGGAGATTGGTGTTTGCTCCCTCTTGTGTGAGGTGGAGCTTGGTGGTTGTAACCCTCTTCGGTCGAGGTGCTGCTTGTTGTTTGGCTACGGGCCTACCCCTCGGTTGTGAGGTGGTGTTTGAGAGAGGAGTTCGGTACTCCTTGTGTTGTAACAAATCCTCTTCGGTGGAGGTTCCCTCGGTGGGAGATAGTGGATTGGAAATCCTTCTCGGTGAAGGCGGGGACGTAGAGCTAGGGGCTCGAACCTCGAAACATATCTTTGTCTTTGCGATTGATCCATTGTCTCTCTAACCCTCTCTTTATTTGTGTTGTGCATCATTCATTTCATCCATATCATATATTGCTTGCATTTGTGCCTTGCATTATTTCATATTGCTATACATTCATTATATGCTTGGCTTGCTTGTGTGTGTGCCTCACTTATACTTAATCAACAAGAGCTTCATATAGCACCTCAACCCATATCTAGGGGAATCAAGAGGAGTTAGTCCAGAGCCCTTCACGGGGAATTCGGCTACACTTGTTGATAGTACTAAGTGTGATTGCAAAATTATTTTAGCTTCCGCATTTAGTTTCTAGATTAGTATTATCACCTATTCACCCCCCCTCTAGGTGATTTCAATTGGTTTCAGAGCCTACGCTTCTGATACTTAGGCTTAACATCATAGGAGTGAGATCCTTGTTTACTAATCTACCATTTGCATTTGCACATTTGTTTGCTTGCACACATATAGTTTATTACATCTATGGACTTCATGACCCCACCTATGTTTGACCCTTCCAACATCATTGTTTGGAAGATTAGGATGTCCATCTATTTACAAGCCCTAGGATATAAGGTTCACCTTGCCATTACCAAGGAATCCTACCCAGTGATAGCAAGCATATAGAGGCCAATGCACTAGCCCTAAAGGCCATTAGAAGCACGCTTTCTAAAGAAGATCTTATGCATGTTTCTAATCTTGATTCCGCTTTTGCAGTGTGGAACAAGTTGACAACCACCACCTCCAAGCTTCAATTGCCGATCCAACAAGAGGAGGAGTCTAGTGGAGAATCCGATTCTCAATGCTACATGGTCCAAGGGAATGACTCCCTTGAGGTACAATCGGAATCCCAACTAGATAATGATGATGATAGTTCTTTATGTGATGATCATATTGATGCCCATGCTTTGAATGAAGAACTTTCTATTGTTTGTGAAAAACTAATAGAAAAATATAAAGTTTTGAAAAAGAAGACCATTGCTTTAAATAAAGAAAATGAAAAATTCTCTTCTAAACTTGACAAGGTTTTGCAAGAGAAGGTTGAGGTCTATAATGAAAGGGATTCATTGAGATCTCAACTTGAACTTGCACTAAAAGAAAATGAATTTTAAAATCTAAAAATGATTGCAATGATGTTTTGAAGAAAAATAAAGTTGTCTTCAAAAATTAAATTTGTAGTAAAAGAAAATATTTCTTTGAAAAATGAAATTGATTTTATTACAAAAGAATTGGATATTTGTGTAAATAAAAATACTTCTTTGAAAAAGGATTTAAATGTTTGTTTGAAGAAGAATGATTGTTTGCAAAATAATATTGATGCACATGTTTGCCATGCTAGGGTAGTATCACACACTTCACCTATTGTATGTACCACTTCTTCTTTGGTTGAAAATGATATAAATTTAATTAAGAAGAAAATGGATTGTTTGGGCTCCACTATGAGCCAATGTGCCATGAACCATACACGCTTGGAATCCATGTTTCGAAAGAAACAAGTTCCATCTTTTATGCATGCACACCCTCCACGGCATACACATGCTTCCCACGGTCACCACCATCACATGTATGCTCATGTGTACACTTGTACACATTGTGGACGTAAGGGCCACCTTGCTAAATTTTGCTTTGATCGAATACATGATAGTAATTTAGCAAATAAATTTATTTGGGTTAGAGAAGGGACTAATCCCCATGGACCCAATAAGATATGGGTACCAAAGACCACCCCTCTTGTTTATGATGTAGGTGTGGGCTCTCACATGACGTGAGAGTATCGGTACCTTGGAGTGGATGCGTTTCGAGCTTCACGGTGACCATTTGGATGCATTACTTTCAAGAGAAGTTTGGTGGAGTGGACCACCTTGTTTTCGAGACGAGGAGAGTTGCCTTCTAGGTTTTGGTAACGATTCCTAACTCCTAATTATTATTTACATGCTTTTCATTCTTTTCATTATTAGCATATTTATTGTTTATAGATTATTTTGTAAATGCCATGATTATTAGATTCTTGACATGCATGTATAGCCTTTGAGACACCCATGTTTAATATGAACTATTATTTTTGTGTTCTCACCATTGTTTAGCTATCATGTTTATCTTAGCTCTAATAACATGTGGATTTACATAATAATCATGTTTATGTTTATCATGTTGATTTTTATCTTGTTTTGATGCTTCATGATTTGATTACATGTTTAGATGTTAGTTTTCATTAAAACTTGGTATATACTTGTACATATAGTGGGCCACAAATAAATCTATATATGTTTGAGCTTGAATGCTTATTTGTTCCCATTAGATGTGCTAGTATAGTCTAGTTTTATGATTCATACATTTTAAACTTGTATTCCTATTTTTGAATTTGTTTTATGTGTATGAGTTTTCATGTCATATATATGTTTATTTTGTCAAACTTTAAGATATACATGTATACCCCTTGAGTCATTTGCCTTTCATGCAAATCTATATATATGGACTCAAATTGTGTTTAGGGTATGTATGTATACTTCTTGTGTTGACAAATCATACATATACCTTGAAATGAAATTTGTTTTAATGAAAATTTAGTTTTTCATGATCATCTATGTTTTCAAGTGTTATGTTTAACTTCATATATATGTTCATCTTGTCCAAACTATTGATCCTTTTTGAGCCACATGCCTTCATGCATATACATTTGTGGACTCATTTGTGTTTGGATATGTATGTATACTTTAGTTTGTATAAGACATACATATGCCTTAAAAATTAAATAGTTTTGATGATTTTCATGTTTTCATGTTTCTACGGAATATTGAGCTTATTGCCTAATTTTCATGATTATGATCTTCACATTTTATTTACACTCACCTTTATTGTTTACTCATGTTTTATTTTCATGAGTCATATTTATGCTTCATTGACTTGAGTGTTGAATATCATGTAGATTTCATGTTTCATGAAAAATATTTTTGTTTTATTCCTTGCTTGAAGGATTTCGCACTAGTTAACAAGTTTTTTGTTCCATTTAACCAGTTCGTATTCTTCATTATGATAGTTGTTTTCAAACAAACTCTATTTTTAAATCTATTTTTGAAAACCCCTACCTTCCACGGGCGGTTGGATGGGAGATCATGTTCATGTATGCTTTACAATGAAAATCATTTAAAACTTGAACCAAGATTGGGAGGATAGGTAATATGAGATATACATTTGATTTTATTATTGGTTCAATTGGTATCATTGGATTCTTTCAATTGGTATCAACATTGACATTTATTTTGTATACTCATATATTTTTGTATATGCATGCTTACACTTTAAAGAATATCAATTTCAATTGGTATTTAATTTTTCATACATATATATATGTTTTATTTGTGCTAATTATATCCCTATATTTTTTGAGCATAAAATTTTGATTATGCTAAGCTTGAGCTTCAACTTTGTTTCAATTGATTTAGTTTCAATTGGTATCCGTACACAAGCTTTTGAATGTTTTAGTTTGTATTTCATAAAGGGGGAGAAAATGTGTATTTCATATTCTATTTCAATTGGTATTTCATATTTCAATTAGTATTTGATTTCCACTCCCTTACTTTATGATAGAAAATTTTGAATTTCAATTTGATATCACATGCTTAAAAAGAATAATAATTTCAATTGGTATCAAGTTTGTTTATTTACAATTGGTATGTTATTTGTTTACTTATCAATTGGTATCAAAAAAAAATTTTTGGAATTCAAAATTTGTAATGTTTAATTTCAATTGGTATCAATATGTACTTCATTGACATATTTTTAATTGGAATCATATTTGATTTGACTCCTTATTGACATTGTTTTGTTTTAGACAAAGAGGGAGAGAACATCTTCCTTTATTGTTTCTTTGTATTAAAACGGGGGAGAAGATTTTTTGTGTTGTTTTGTTTTATATATTTACCCATTTGTTGATGATTGACAAAAATGGGGAGAATAATTTGTGTTTATATGCATGTTTATATGCATGTTTTGTTTTTTATTTATTAGTTTGTTGTTTAATTGGTATCTAGAGCATGTTTAATTGTTTTAAAAATCTCATTAGTATCAAGAGCATTTTACTGTTTATACATATCTATGCATGTTTATCATGTATGTTTTGTTTTATTGGTATTAAAAGCATTTATTTAAGAACATGTTTATTTTTGGTATCAAGAGCTTTATTTGGTGTTTTACCTTTTGCAATTGGTTTCATTACTTTTGTTTTGCAATTGGTATCAAGAGCTTGTTTTGAAAATTTATTTGTTTTATTTAATTGGTATCAAGAGCATGTTTTAAAAAAAATTATGTGTTTTATGCATGTTGATGCATACATGTTTATGAGCTTTCATTGCATATTTATTTATTTCTTGAGATGCATGAGTTAAGGGGGAGCTTCTTTGAAGCTTAACTTTAATCCATGCATATATAACTCCATGAGTTTTGTCATCATCAAAAAGGGGGAGATTGTTGGCCCGGAGGCCTTCCACTCTAGTTTTGATGATGATTAACTCATGTAGTTATGTTTACTAATATTCTAGTGATTTTAAGTTTCAGATCATTTAGCAAGATATTAGTTGGTGATTAGCTTCAACAAAGGAGTTTGGAAGCTTTTCATGATGATTCCGGTGCCCGAGCATCAAGATCATACAATTGCACTCGGTGGATCACGGTTTGGGAGCAAGTCGACTTGAAGATGGAAGATCGTCAAGAAGACTTAGGTATCCTAGTTTAGTTAGTGTATTTTAGATCCATGTGTAACGATAAGAATCGTTGATATGCTCAAGTGCACAACACACACGTTTTATGGTTTTTCGGTTTCTAGTTTAACCGATATTTGTTTTCATGAATAGATTGATCAAAACAAGTTTTAAATGGTTTATATGTATAGTAGATGTATTCTTTCTATACATGCATGCTTAAACTTCTTAGACAAACTTATTTTGACTTTCCTATTCAGGTATTGAAAAATCTAAGTTTGATAAAATACAAGTTTTGTTTTTGGTAAAATTTTCAAGACATCAAAAAGAGTTAATATGATTGATATTAGTCTTGAAATTTTTATCACAAGTTTGTTTTTCCATATAAAATGTTAAAACAAGTTTTAAGAAATTTTGGAAGAGATAAAAGATTTTTTATGAAGTATTTTTACCCAGGTTCTAACCCAGACTGTGGCTGACAGGCCAGGTCGGTCGACCGCACGGTCGACCGAACCAAGTGCCGGTCGACCGTTGCGGTCGACCGACGTGCACAGCCTTGTGCACGTCTGGCAGACACAGTGCCGGTCGACCGGACCAGAGAGTGTTGCTCTCTGTATCTGGGCGGTCGACCGGACCAGAGAGCCCTGCTCTATGTATCTGGGTGGTCGACCGGGATGCTCCAACGGTCGGATTTTCGACCGTTGGCGGTCGACCGGCCGGTCGACCGCAAGCCTGTCAGGCTGACAGATCAGCCTAACGGCTAGTTTTCTTTTGGGGCTATAAATACCCCATCACTTCATAGTTTTTGACAAGACTTTTGAAAAGAAAAATTTCTAGTTTTCTGAAGTGTTTTTACAAGTTTTAAAAAGTGTTTAAAGAGTAAAAAGATCAATCTTATATGTTTTCAAGTGTTTTGTTATTTTCAAAGAAAATAGGTTTTTGGAATTGGTTTCTTGTTCTTAATTTCTATATCAATTTGATATTTTCCAAGAGTTTTTCTTTGATCAAAACACTTGTTTTCCACACTTGAGCTATCATACTATCCTATTCTATTAGGATCTTGTTTTGTGGAAAAGAGGAAAGAGGAGTTGTTTGTAGTTGAAACATACCACTAGTTGTAAACCCTCATTTGTTGTTTGTATCCCTCTTGGTGAGGTTGATTGGGTTGTTGGTTTGCTCCCTCTTCGGTAGAGGTGGAGATTGGTGTTTGCTCCCTCTTGTGTGAGGTGGAGCTTGGTGGTTGTAACCCTCTTCGGTAGAGGTGTTCGTTGTTGTTTGGCTACGGGCCTACCCCTCGGTTGTGAGGTGGTGTTTGAGAGAGGAGTTCGGTACTCCTTGTGTTGTAACAAATCCTCCTCTGTGGAGGTTCCCTCGGTGGGAGATAGTGGATTGGAAATCCTTCTCGGTGAAGGCGGGGACATAGAGCTAGGGGCTCGAACCTCGAAACATATTTTGTCTTTGCGATTGATCCATTGTCTCTCTAACCCTCTCTCTTTATTTGTGTTGTGCATCATTCATTTCATCCATATCATATATTGCTTGCATTTGTGCCTTGCATTATTTCATATTGCTATACATTCATTATATGCTTGGCTTGCTTGTGTGTGTGCCTCACTTGTACTTAATCAACAAGAGCTTCATATAGCACCTCAACCCATATCTAGGGGAATCAAGAGGAGTTAGTCCAGAGCCCTTCACGGGGAATTCGGCTACACTTGTTGATTGTACTAAGTGTGATTGCAAAATTATTTTAGCTTCCGCATTTAGTTTCTAGATTAGCATTATCACCTATTCACCCCCCCTCTAGGTGATTTCACTTTCCTGTTAGTGAGGGCTTCCAATCGTTGCTCCAGTTTGATCATTCTTTTGGAATTAGTTCCTTTGGAATGAGTCCCTCCATCTTCTGAACTGTCTCCTTCTTCAGATGAAGACTTGGGCAACTCAGGAGCAGATTGTCCTCCTTCCTCAATGTGCACGGAAGATGAACTTTCTTCTTTTTTCCGTTTGCCTTTGGATTTCCTGGAAGGAGTTTTGGGTTTCGACCCTTGTCCGCCCTCAAGCAATTGCGAAAGCATCTACTTAAGAGTATCGATAGATTCTTGCTGAGTGTGAATCATATCGAGTTGTTCCCTTTGGGCCTGGACGGGTAATTCAAAGCGCATGGCCAGCTCCTCGGGAGTGTTTGCCATATATGCGAAGGCTTCTTTCTCCGTAGAAGAGTTAGAGGCCTGCGATTCCGCTATGGCGGAGTATGATTCGTTTACATCAATGCCCTTGGCTAGGGCACTGTAGTTAACTAGGGCCACCGCGCCAGTTTGAGTGCGTGTGTGGCGATACACTCCTTCTGGTTCAGTATCAGACTCCTCGGAGCTTACTGACGGTTGCTTACCCTTACTTCTGCTAGCCATGTTTGCGGTGACTGCAAGGTATTCTGTGTCAGAAAAGGTTCTTCTCCTGTGGGGGCGACATCTTTTGCCTGATTGAGAGGTCATCGAGGTCGATCATCTGAGTGTCGACTGCTGATTTGCATATGCACGGCAGTGACACTCGGAGAGCATTACTGTGATGAGTCATTCACAGCAGCATGGTGGAACGAATTGATTAGCACTCAGCTTCTTGATCAGGTATTCCCTTAAATATGCTGGAGGAGAATCAAAGGGATTAGCCTCGAGTTTTCAAGGCTTTTCATCTTCAGAAACCTATCCTTGCGTCTCAATTCTTGGACGCAGGTTTCAGGAACACAGAGCTTATGTCTGATAGAACGAACGCGGGCTCGCATTTTTTCTTATGAACGCGGGCCTCCTGTCTCTGTTTAGAAGAGACACGAACCTCGCGTTATTGATTGTTGCGTCTGGTTCGCGACACTTGAGAAATGTGGATTTTGGAATCTCGCGTTCTATTGTAGAAACACGGGCCTCGTGCCTCTGTGAAGAAACATGGACCTCGCGCTGCTGAACGTCGCGTTTGAGAGGTGAAGCCTCAGAAACGCGAGCCTCGAAAGCTTCACGTTTTGGTCTCCAAACGCGAACTTCATGCGTCTGGCGCAGCTCAGAAGAGACGCGAGCCTGAGTCTCGCGTTCAGCTTCTTGCGCCTGCAGTTAACGCGCGCGTCGTCTTTGCTGACGCTCAGCATTACGGTTACGCTTCATGGGTTGCTGAGAACCCATGGTAGCCTGGAGTCGAAGAAGAGGTAGGGCATAACCAAATTGGCTTTTCACGACACTGGCCTCGCGAGTCTCCGAAGAGACATTGACACGGGCCTCCCGTGTGTTGCGGATTACGGACAGCCGCGACGCTCTTTGCACCGGTGGTGTCTGGAGAGGTCTCTGAAAGAATGTGGGAACATATTCATGTAGAAACTTTGCGGTACTGCCGCACCCTAGGGCTCTTGGAGCCAGAAGAGAGGAACTCTTTATACTTTGCTTGGTCGAACTCTACTATGAGTGATTCGAACATTCTCCCTGTGAAGGTGACGTCACCTTGCGCCACGACTTGCTCAACGGTAGAGTAAGTAATCCCCAGCGGAGTCGCCATCTCTTGTTTGACGGGGAAAAAATTGAGTGCGTGCATAAAATTCTTCGTCAGATTGTAAAGAAAGTTACAGCAGATCAATAATCCGATTACAAGAGAGGGAAGATGTCAAGCCCAAATCTTTCCTTTATTTAATACTGGGTTCTTGATGTGGCGATGGAAAGTGAATCTTATTTTCCGTTGACCGGTTGAACGTCACGATCTTCTGGGGAAAGTTCCCTTTGGATTTTGAACGGAGTAAAACAGCTCTCGTTCAGTAAAATCTCAAAGAGACTTTTAGCAAAATAACTTGAACTCAGCAAGTTTTTAGAAGAGTTCAACCTCTCTATGTCTGTGTGTCTCCTTTTTCCTCTTTTCTTTCCTTTTTCTTCGAAATTTTCCGACCTCTCTTCAATAGCAAACTGGGCTATTTATAGGGTGTTTTTAGGGGTAGAAGTGTCCCCTAAAATCCTCCATAGTGGGGGTTAACTCCCCTCATTATGTGGGCAGTAATGGATCCAGTAATGAGGGCAGTTATAACAAAGACGCAAGGTTCCTCTCTGCAGTTGAAACAAGGGTTTCGAGCCACGCGTTTGGCCGTTGAGGTAACGCTTGAGCTTTTGTGTTTTAATTGAAACGCGGCTTCAAATTCTGCATCAAGTCTTGTGTGAGACGTGGGCCTCGAGCTCTGCGTCTTGGAACTGCATAGACGTCTGAGACGCAGGCTTCAATCTCTGCGTCTTGGCTATTGCAGTGGAGTAGAGACGCGGGTTTGTCCCTTCGCGTCTTGATGCTGCACCAGTGGCTATGATTAGCCTTGCGTCTGGAGTTTGGACTCTGCTTTCTGATGACTTATCCTCAATGATTTTTGGACAGTCTGCACCCACACGACAAGAACAGAGAAATAAGAGAGAAAGCAAGCCAACACAACATTTAACGAGGTTCAGCAATTTGCCTGCGTCCTCGGGGCAAGGGGAGATAGTTTCTATTGAATTTAATCAATTACAGGTTATAAATATTGGGGACACTACCCATCCTTATAAAGACAAAGAATCCACAAAGAAAAGGAAACCAAAAACACCAAAATCGGATCAGAAACAGATTCTGAATCAGATTTGGAAATAGGCCGTGCAACAGAGCTAGTCGACTTGTAACTTCAATTAGTCGACTATAGCCTTGATTAGTCAACTAATACATAAATTAGTCAACTAATCTGTAGTGAAACAGAAACTTCCAACTCTCTGTTTGTCACATTAGTTGACTAGTCTTGTAATCTAGTCGACTATCATTGGTTCCCATCTGTGCAATCCAACTTCGATACGATCGATATGCTTTCGTATTCGTTCTTATTGATTGCAACGATCTTTGGCTAACCTTTAACAGAGTTTAACAGACCCTTTCAACAAGATTTTATCCTCTCTCCCTACACCAGGTTGTATCTTAGATGGATGAAATGTTGAAAAATGAGGAATTTCATTTTAATATTTTAGCTGAATTCAGCCGTGACCAATTGCTTGAAATACACGGATGATGGTTGGAGTGTGATCTCCTTCCATTGGGGATGAACATGGTATATTCACATGATCGATTCCATTTTCAAATAAATGAAATATTCAAGTCAGAAGATGGCCTAATTCAATAGCTAAATAGACCAAAGAAGTCAAAACACTTTTGTCTCACATTGGATATGATGTAAAAAGTTGAGAGGCTTAATATGAAAAGATGGGAATAAAGGATGTCCCCTTTGGGTACATAGAATTTTCGCGCGCGTTTGGGGAAAACCATGCCCACACATGGTGTGAGTGGTTTTGGGTTTGGTTCTTTTTGAACCGGGCCACACTCGGTTCTCTTTGAATTGGTGCGGGTCTCGCGGATACGGATGAGAGAACTTGAAACTGGAATTAGGTTATACGAATGTGGGAGAGAAATCCGACCGTACCAGTATGCATCTGCCTGTTTTTGGAAGCGGGCGATTAACTCCAACATTCAGAACGGTTCAGACAAGAACAGTTCTGAACGCTACCATCTGTCAGAACAGTTGTGACAGTTCTGTCCGAACCATCGCAACTGCTTCCTCCAACAGCAGTCCAGGAGCACTATAAATAGCACTCCTCTTGACCATTTCCGACATATTGAAGAAAGATTCAGAATTAAATCTGATAAAGATTCAGGACTTTCCTCCATTCTCTCCTTTGAATATTCCACTAGACTTCAACACAAATTTCTAAATGAATAGTTGCTCATCATGCTCTATTTTTTGATATTCAGCGAACAGTAATTTCTCGGAGCAGATGTGTCGGGTAACCCCAGTATCTACCCACCAATCTTTATTGTTAGTTGTCAGATTCACTTGTAACACCACAGCTGATAGGTTTGGCGATACATGGTCGGTCAAGTTTGTCTGTAGCTGGTCCTTCTCTTTTTGGGAGGACTCCAACATTTAGAACGGTTCAGACAAGAACCTTTCTGAACACTTTCATCTGTCAGAATAGTTGTAATGGTTATGTCTGAACCATTGCAACTGATCCCTCGAACAGCAATCCAGCAACGCTATAAATAGCATTCCTCTTGACCATTTCCAACATACTGAGGAAAAAGATTCAGAATTAAATATGATAAAGATTCAAGCATACATTCTGTCTTTCCTCCATTCTCTCCTTTGAATATTCCACTAGAATTCAACACAAATTTCCAAATGAATAGTTTCTCATCATGCTCCAGTTTTTAATATTCAACGAACAGTAATTTCTCAGAACAGATGTGTCGGGTAACCCGGATCTACCCACCAATCTTTATTGTTAGTTGTCAGATTCGCTTCTGACACCACAGCTGATAGGTTTGGCAATACATGGTCGGTCAGTTTGCCTGTGGCTAGTCCTTCTTATTCTTTTTAGGAGGACTACGACATTCATTCGCCTTGTGTGCTTCAGATATAACAAATTTCCTTGAAGCGCTTATTCTTGCCTTCTTGATTTTTGCCTTTGTACCAGTAGCAGTCTTCTTCCACTTCAAACCCTTGGAAGTAGATGCTTTTCCTTTGAGTCTTAGATTATATTTGTCTTGGCCTCATAGGAGTTCTTGTTACTCCTCTTCTCAGATTTTTGATTGTCCTTATTAATCCTAAACCTCATAATGAGTTCTTCCAACTTTACCTTCTTGCACTTGTGTTTAGGCTTGAAATCTCTTCACGCAGGTGGAAGTTTCTCCACGATAGTAGCAACATGAAAAGTTTCAGGTAAAATCATATTTTCGCAAGAGTACAGGAACTGAAATACGACATTTAGAGTATTCTTAAATTATCAAAAGTCTAATATATTTAATGAATTTCACTATACTTGATATTGCTTACGCCAAAAGCAAATTAAGAAAATACACTAGTAATCCTAGTAATGATTGTTGGACTGTCCTACTATGAGTAGTAGGCTATGTATCTAATACCAAAAAATATAACTTAAGATATGGGAAGTATCCACGTGTACTTGGAGGGTACAACGATGCAAATTAAATTGCAGATTTTGAGAAATTGAAATCAACTAACGGATACGTTTTTACTTTCAGAGGCTTAACGGTGTCTTGAAAATCCTCCAAATAAAGTTGCAAAATAGAATTATAGCCTTGGATAACACTGGGGAAGAAGCAGAATGGCTTCGATAATTTTTGAAGGATATACCACTGTGGCCTAAACCAGTGCTTGCCATATACATTCACTGTGATAATCAAGCAGCAATATATAGGGCACAAAACTTTGTATATACAGTAAGTCTAGACACATTCATTATAGACATAACACCGTTACGCAATTGCTCTCAAATGAAGTTATCTCTATTGACTGTGTATCATCAAAAGATAATGTAATATCCTTAATTAATAATACTGTATTCTTATTTTTTTCTCACAGTATTTATTTTTTCTTTACTGATTATTTTATTATTATTAATTAACTTAATTTATTGCTCTTCTTCCTGTGATTATTATCATATTAAATATACAAATTATTTTGAAATAGTAAATGATAATTTGGCTTTATATATTATTACTGTTATTTCCTATCAATACTTTTAGTTACTTATTACAATTATTTTTATTAGTATTCTTATTATTAATTATTATTAGTAGTAGTTATTAGTATTATTATTTCATTATTATTATTTGTGTTATTATTATTAATATTATTTTGTTGTTATTATGCTTATTGTTAATTATCACTATTACTGTTATTATTGTTATTAATATTATTGTTATTATTATGGTCATTGTTAATTAATATTATTAGTAATTATTATTATTGTTACTGTTATTATTAGTAATCATTACTAATATTATTTAATTATAATTATGATTCTAATTATTAATGTTAACTATTATCATTATTGTTATTATTATTAATAATGTTAATTATCATTATTAGTATTATTGAATTTTGTTATGATTAAGTATTGTTATTATATCATATGTCATTAGTTTTGTTCTTAATTATTATTATTATTATAATTATTAGTATCTTTTCTTTTTTTCCTAGCCTATATCCATGGTCCATACCTATTATCCTTTAACCATGATTTCTAACACAAACTCAAAACCCAATAACCCTTTATCTCTTTCTCCCTATATATAATCCTAATTCTACCCTAAACCTAATTAAAAATCTAATCTCTATATCTTCTCCTCACAGCTGACTTCTCTATTCCCCCTCCTCTATCTGCTACGCCACGATAGAGCACCCGCCCTTCACAGGCCACGCTGGAGCCGTGATCCCACATCTCCAGGCCGTATCTCCCACAACACCCGTACACCATAACAACACCCCAGACCCTTCCAGCATCACAGCCAAGCCCCTTCTACAGTAGCAGTTGTGCACGCAACCCTCCACTCCTAGGCCCCAAGAGCTCCTCCACTATACACCCATATGCCCCCTCATAGCCATCTCCCAACCTGCGTGCAGCCCTGAACTCATCGCCCCAGTTGTACCATCTCTGCCATGAGCCATGATCGTCCCACACCACGCAACAAAGCACCCTCCACGGCAGTGTCCCATGGATGCCTTTTCCCTGCCCTTGGAAGCCAGGTCGGGCCCCAATCCATGCACATAGCATAGCCAATGCACTCCCCTCTGATCTGTAGGTCGTCGTGTGCTCCGGCGAACTCCGTGACACTCTGCGGCAGCCCCGAATAGCCACCATAACTTTCTCAACTTCCATCTCCGCCAATCACCATCGACCGCCATGAGATCCTCCTCCTCAGGTTCTCTCCTTCTCCCTGTTAGTGTTTGTGTATGTGTGTTAATTAATGTGTTTAATATGTATTTGTATGCATGTAAGTGTAGTGCATGTGTACTAATAAATATTATGTAAGTGCATGTGTGTCTCTATGCGTGTGTGTGAGTGTTGTGTATGTATGAATGGGTGTATTATATTTATGTGTATATATGTTTGTGAGGATGTGTACATGTGTGTATAGGTGTATGTATGTGTATACTTGTATATGTATGTATATGTATGCACGTGTATTTGTGTACACGTGTATGTAGAGTGCATGTGCACATGTGTTTGTGTATGTATTATATTTATGTGTGTGTTTTGTTGTGAGTTATAGCATTTTGAACTCGTTCGTGCGATCCAAACTCGGTAACAGGAGATTCAGAGTTATGCCTGTTATGAACCCATACTATGGCGATTCGAAGACCGATCCATGAGATGATCCGTAGGTTCGTATCGATTCATGCAGTGAAGGCCAGATAGCAATTCGGATTCAAAACTGAGTCATTTCATGTGAGTGTTTGTTCATGTGTTATTTCCTTATTTACCGTTGTCAGTAGGCGTTTATATGTTGCTTATATCATTTCATGTGACTATCTGATATATTTTACCAGTATGATTATTTGTATCACTTAATGAGATATCAGTGAACGTCCACCTTAATTGTGTAGTTGATTTGAGGTTTATTGATTGAGGTTTTACCTGCACAAAAATACAGAATTTTAGAACTTTAAGAATAGAATGTGCAAGTTCTTAATTCTACCGCTATAGCAAGTGGCTATGCAGGTCGTGATCCATAAGGAGGGACTAAAGATGAAAGATTTTTTAGTTAGTTCTCTTTTAGGTTACAAAGAATGGTTAAAATTCTTCTTTTAGTTCTTAAAAAGAAAAGAGAAAAGTGGAGTTAAAGTCAAGTTAGGAAGAAAGTTGTAGAATAAGAAGCTGGAAAAAATAGAAGCGATATGTACAAAGAAATTGAAAAAGAGTGAAAGAGATTTGGAAGATTTGGGTATTGGTAATTTACACTAAAAGTTAAAAGAAAGAAATTAAAATATAATTACTTACCTCCTTTGACTAAAAGCTTACCTTGAATCTTTGGCGACGATGTTACCTTGAAGTGGAGGCAATCAGCGCATAGCCCGTAAGAGTTGATTCTCATCACTTTCACATTACACCATCAATACAAAACAAGTACGAAATGATACAGACTGAGACTAAAATCCATCGTCATGAGTTATCGGTAGCACTCGCAAAGGCAAGGCTCTTTCGATGCTATAAGACTCACTTGGATAGCAATTGGTACAAGAATGAGTGAAGTAGAAAAGAAGAAGAAGAAGAACACAAAAACAAAGTATATAAAAAGTTAACTATAGATTTGATTTCATAACAATAAGAGAAAAGAAGAACAACTTACACCGGTGTCGCTCTCAACACAAACTTCATTCTCGTTCTCCTATAAAACTCTGATCTCCTCTGAATTACATAAATGAAAACTAAAAATTACATAAAAATAAAAACAAAAACCTATACTAAAAAGAATGAAAAAGTGGACTAAATTCTATCTCTACTTGTCTTTCCTTTTTTGCCTTTGAGATTGCAGGTATTTATAGGAGAAATACGGAGGGTAAAGGAGTATGAAGATAAGGGAAACTAGCAATTTCTTAATTTGAATCCTCCTTTTATCTCCAAACTTGATTTGATGTGGATATTCAGTTTTGATCTGCCATTTATTGGGTATTAATTGCTAAATATAACTTATTAACTGACAGAATTAGAAATAATGATCAACTTAAGAGTTGTAGCCCTTTACGTCTGCTTTCTGGATCATCTTGAATCATTAGATTTGAATTTTGGTAGCGAAAGTTATGTTTCAAATATTAAAATGTATCCAACCAGAATCCGAGTCAAAATTATTTCATTTCATCCGTTGATCTTCTCTCTATCCATTTATCCCTTTGGATTTGGACTCTGTACTTGACGTTATTCTCGGTTGATCTTTACCTTTAACCACTTGATTCACCAAAAACTGAATTTGAGATCATCCTCCTCTAACCAAATAGATCTAGTTAAATCTGAACTTAACTAATATTTATTTGATTTTATCCTCTTTCTCCCCATGATTATCTTCTGCAAAATAGACATTTAAGATAATAAATTTAACAGATTTATTACATGATAAATGTGGATATGTAATAAAGAATAATACAATAAATGTGTGCAGTCACACCCCCACACCTATCTTTTGCTCGTCCTCGAGCAATACAACAAAACTAAACCAAAGATTATTAGACCACTTTCACAGGTCACGTGATTGCACTGAGCTTGTGCAACATGCCGTTAAACCTCTAGGTTACCCCTAGAGGACGAGTTTTGTCTCGTGAGGGTTTTCAGTGGATTGCACCCACAAAATCCATAAAGAAAGAGAAAAATGTTAGTATTTTGAAAACGCATTTTGAAAGAAAAGTATTTGAAATATTATTGTAAGATTTAAGTAATCTCTAAGTTATAGGAAAACTGAATTTGTCATTCCTAAACTTAATCTCTATTCAAAAATTTGTTATCAATCAAAGTAAGGAGTCAAATTGTGCTTCTTATCTAGTCTATTACTTTACTCCAAGTTATATGCACCTTCGCGACCGTGAAGTTTTGAATAACGGTTCTTTAACTCTATCTCTTATGCCTTATATATATATTTTTTATTTTATTTTTGGTAGTATTGTTCCTTAATTCTATTAGGCTTTCTAATCTGCCCATGTAACGGGCCTTTAATCGGTGACTCCCAAACCAAGCGGTCTTAGGGCATCAGGTGAGAAAACACCCCAAGGACTTAAGGACTCAAGCAAATAAGGAAACAAAACTAAGGCTTTTATTATATGAAACGCTTTTAGGCGTGAATACTTATGCTTTATGAGGTACAAATACCCAGCTTAATCAGAGGATTTTATATATATATTTGTTTTTTTTCAAACTTTTCTAATCATCTTTTGCATAAATACCAAGGCTTGCTTAGGCCAAAGCACCTAACTAATCAATAATTAGATTTTGTTTATTTTTCATAGATATACATATATATATTTTATATAAGGCATAAGAATCTTTGTTTTTGAACCCTAAGTGTGTAAGTGTATAAAGTGCGCATATTTCATCAAGGTAAAGATCAAAACTAAATTACTTTGACAAATCATCTTCCTAACCCTAAAAATCAAACAAAAAATCTTATTTTGACCAAGTATAAGAAATCCTAATTTTGATTTTCCTATTCCTTAAAATTGAGTTAATTTCTTACAAAAAATACGTCAAAATATTATTTCTATTTTCAAAAAGTTTTTAAAAGTAAAGAAAATTTTAATTGTTTTTTAAATAAAAAGAAAAATCTAAGTTATGTTAGACCCTCCCCTACACCTATCTCATGCATTGTCCTCAATGTATGAATTAATGCATAGATGCATGAAAAAGAAGAAAGGGAAGAAAAATATTACCTTAAAGAGGTGGTTCCGGTGGTGGTCTGAATGGTCCACGAAATGTGGCCCAATCGAATTTGTGTGGAGTTCGGAGGAACACACCAGAAATCTCTCTAATATAACCCACTAAAATGATGTATACATGAATGATTTTTATTAAATATTTTACCCCATCTAATTTCTAAATTTCATAATTAATTTCGGAGTCAATTTTATCAACACCCTTGTCCCAAAATGGAGTGTGAAAAGATGGAATGATTGACTTGGACTTAGGAAGTACAGGAACTAATATCGACTCAGAAAAGTTACTTAAGTCAAGTAAAGGTTCAGGAGTCGAGATTGGTTTAGGAAGTGGTCCAAATCAAGAAGTTAAAGCTCAAGTTCACATTCATTTCCCCAAAATAGAATGTGACTTAATATTGGTGATTCAAGTTCAAGAATGACAGGTGTGGGAATCAAAACTGACTCTAAAATATTACTCAAGTCGGGTAACAAAACAGGAGTCAATATTGATTCGAGAATTTGAACTGGATCACAAATTTGAGAATCTAGGTCATATTTCTCATTGAGTTCAATTTCATAAAAATGAGAACTTGCCAATTTGTCAATGGGACTTTCAAAAGTATGAAATTGGTCAAGTTCTATATGATAATCATAAAAGATTGGCGATTCAACTTCATGATGAATTGGTACAGGATCCAATGTTGACTCGGGAAAAAGATTGAAATCAGGTGAAGATACCAGAGTCATTATTGAATCAGGAAGTAGAATTGAATCACCCAGTTGAGGTTCAGGATCATATTCATTCTCAAGTTCAATTTCATAAAGGGATAACTTGCCAAACTGTCAATGTCATTTTCAAAATTTTGAGTTTGGGCAAGTTCAAATGGGTGTGCTGAAATGGAATCTTATTTTTCAAAACAACATGATTCTTCGGCAGAATGGTTAGCGACATTAGAAATGATCAAACGGTGAGAATGAAGAGTTTGAACTATTAGATCTATGTCATGATTACGAGCGATTTGAGCCTGAGTCATGGCTTCAAGCATCTTTTGTGGTGAAATTGGGAGTTCGTCAAATTTTGTGATTGTTGTTTGGACTCACGCATACTCATTTTCAAGATTGATGGTTTTCTATTTTAGACTGGTGGAACTGAGCATGAATCTTGAAGATATTGTGGACAAGGTGGATAAGGAGGACAAGTTGGTTGAAAATTGGGCTCGGGGGAGGTGAATCCCCATTGACTCTGTGAAGAGTTGAAATTATTTTGAAAATTATGGTCATAAGATTAGGGGCATGGGTTATATTGATTCGAATAAGACCAATCCGGCACACTAGTTTGGTTAAAGTTATGATATGCCGGGTTGGTAATATCCGAAAAGAGCTCGGGGTGTAATATGAATTACCATTAAAATTGAAAAAATTATTGTTATAAGCCATATCACACAATAAATTTCAAACACAAACAAAGAAAAAACAAACAAATAAGCAAACAAATAAAATGAAAAAATCTAACCTAAGTTAGGGTAAAACTTAGACCTAGATGACTCCTAACTGGTTAGACTATTCACGGGGGGTATATTGCTGAATCTGACCACAAGTTAATCGTCCAGGTAAGGGCAAGGTTGGTGGGAGGTATCCGCACAGAAGCGACAGGCCTAATTAAGCCAAACCACCAACCTTCGAGGTTTCGCCCCTCAATCCCAACCTTAGTCACCGATTTGGCAAGAGTCAAATTCAAATCAACTTCCCCCTTAGGTCAGTCTCCTATTTGAGTCTGAGATGTCCCTAGGGCCAACTTCTACTCAGTTTTAATTAGGCTTGGGTTAGTGAGTGAGGAGATTGTTTGTCGGTTAAGGGAGGGTAATGACTTTCCCACCTTATCTTATTTATAGGACAAGCCCTTAAATCAATTTAGTGCAGTGTACAAGTATATAGAAAAAAGTAACACTCAAGTAATATTTCATACAAGAATGAACCTTATACTAAATGCTATGCACACATACCTTGACTCCAGCACTCTTCAACAGTAAATAAAAATGTAATGAAATAGATGCGTGTCTAAATGCAAAGTCTAAATCATTTTTAGCATTTACAATCAACTTTTTACTACTGTGTTAGAAATGTATATACAGTGAGTCAAATAAGAAAATAAATGCTACAGAGATTAAACTATGCAATTCAGCCAACCTGCAGAAAATACAGGTTAGTAGTTCACTCAGATTGCCATAGGAATGTAGCAAATCTGAAGGCTTCTGGGCTCTACTTTCTCTGCTTTCTTGAGCAGAGTCTAGGGCTACTTATATGTCCACTGCAGCAAAAAATCCTTGTTGTTAAATCTGTACACTAAAAATAAAGAAGAAGGTTAACAAAAAATGTAAACTTTAAAGAGAATTACTTACCGTCCCTCCCCGGCAACGGCGCCAAAATTTGATTAAGGTTAGACCTGCACACAAATACAGAATTTTAGAAGTTTAAGAATAGAATGTACAAGTTCTCGATTCTACCGCTATAGCAAGTGGCTATGCGGGTCGTGATCCACAAGGAGGGACTAGCGATGGAAGCTTTTTTAGTAAGTACTCTTTTAGGTTACAAAGAATGGTTAAAATTCTTCTTTTAGTTCTTAAAAAGAAAAGAGAAAAATGGAGTTAAAGTCAAGTTAGGAAGAAAGTAGAAAAATAAGAAGGTGGAGAAAATAGAAGTGATATGTACAAAGAAATTAAAAAAGAGTGAAAGAGATTTGAAAGATTTTGGTGCTGGTAATTTACACTAAAAGTTAAAAGAAAGAAATTAAAAAATAATTACTTACCTCCTTTGACCAAAAGCTTACCTTGAATCTTTGGCGACGATGTTATCTTGAAGTGGAGGCAATCAGCGCATAGCCCATAAGAGTTGATTCTCGTCTCTTTCACATTACATCATGAAGACAAAACAAGTACGAAATGATACAGACTGAGACTAAAATCCATCGTCATGAGTTATCGGTGGCACTCGCAAAGGCAAGGCTCTTTCAATGCTATAAGACTCACTTGGATAGCGATTGGTACAAGAATGAGTGAAGTAGAAAAGAAGAAGAAGAAGAACACAAAAATAAAGAATATAAAAAGTTAACTATAGATTTGATTTCATAATAATAAAAGAAAAGAAGAACAACTTATACCGGTGTCACTATCAGCACAAACTTCATTCTCATTCTCCTATAAAACTCTGATCTCCTCTGAATTACATAAATGAAAACTAAAAATTACATAAAAAGAAAAACAAAAACCTATACTAAAAATAATGAAAAAGTGGACTAAATTCTATCTCTGCTTGGTCTTTCCTTTTTTGCCTTTGAGATTGCAGGTATTTATAGGAGAAATGCAGAGGGTAATGGAGTATGAAGATAAGGGAAACTGGTTATTTCTGAATTTGAATCCTCCCCTTATCTCCAACTTGATTTGATGTGGATATTCAGTTCTGATTTGCAGTTTATTGGCTTATTAATGGCTAAATATAACTTATTAAATGACAGAATTAGAAATAATGATCAACTTAAGAGTTGTATCCCTTTAAGTTTGCTTTCTGGATCATCTTGAATCATTAGATTTGAATTCTTGTAGCGAAAGTTATGATTCAAATATTAAAATGTATCGAGTCAGAATCCGAGTCAAAATTGTTTCATCTCATCCGTTGATCTTCTCTCTATCCATTTATCCCTTTGGATTTGGACTCTGTATTTGACGTTATTCTCGGTTGATCTTTAGCTTTAACCACTTGATTCACAAAAACTGAATTTGGGATCATCCTCCTCTAACCAAATAGATCTAGTTAAATCTGAACTTAACTGATATTTATTTGATTTTATCTCTTTCTCCCCATGATTATCTTCTGCAAAATAGACATTTAAGATAAGAAATTTAGCAGATTTATTACATGATAAATGTGGATATGTAATAAATAATAATACAATAAATGTGTGCAGTCACACCCCCACACCTATCTTTTGCTCGTCCTCGAGCAATACAATAAAACTAAACCAAAGATTATTAGACCACTTTCACAGGTCACGCGATTGCACTGAGCTTGTGCAACATGCCGTTAAACCTCTAGGTTACCCCTAGAGGACAAGTTTTGTCTCATGAGGGTTTTCAGTGGATTGCACCCACAAAATCCATAAAGAAAGAAAAAAATGATAGTATTTTGAAAACACATTTTGAAAGAAAAATATTTGAAATATTATTGTAAGATTTAAGTAATCTATAAGTTATAGGAAAATTGAATTTGTCATTCCTAAAGTTAATCTCTATTCAAAAATTTGTTATCAATCAAAGTAAGGAGTCAAATTGTGCTTCTTATCTAGTCTATTACTTTACTCCAAGTTATATGCACCTTCGCGACCGTGAAGTTTTGACTAAGGGTTCTTTAACTCTATCTCTTATGCCTTATTTGTTTATTTAGATATATATATTTTTTATTTTATTTTTGGTGGTATTGTTCCTTAGTTCTATTAGGCTTTCTAATCTGCCCATGTAACGAGCCTTTAATCGGTGACTCCCAAACCAAACGGTCTTAGAGCATCAGGTGAGAAAACACCCCAAGGACTTAAGGACTCGAGCAAATAAGGAAACAAAACTAAGGCTTTTGTTATATGAACCGCTTTTAGGCTTGAATACTTATGCTTTATGAGGTACAAATACCCAGCTTAATCAGAGGATTTTATATATATATATATATATATATTTCTTTTTTTTCAAACTTATCTAATCATCTTTTGTATAAATACCAAGGCTTGCTTAGGCCAAAGCACCTAACTAATCAATAATTAGATTTTGTTTATTTTTCATAGATATACATATATATATATTTTATATAAGGCATAAGAATCTTTGTTTTTGAACCCTAAGTGTGTAAATGTATAAAGTGCGCATATTTCATCAAGGTAAAGATCAAAACTAAATTACTTTGACAAATTATCTTCCTAACCCTAAAAATCCAACAAATAATCTTATTTTGACCAAGTATAAGAAATCCTAATTTTGATTTTCCTATTCCTTAAAATTGAGTTAATTTCTTACAAAAAATATGTCAAAATATTATTTCTATTTTCAAAAAGTTTTTAAAAGTAAAGAAAATGTTAATTGTTTTTAAATAAAAAGAAAAACCTAAGTTATGTTAGACCCTCCCCCACACCTATCTCATGCATTGTCTTCAATGTATGAATTAATGCATAGATGCATGAAAAAGAAGAAAGGGAAGAAAAATATTACCTTAAGGAGGTGGTTCCGGTGGTGGTCTGATTGGTCCATGAAATGTGGCCCAATCAAATTTGCGTAGAAATCGGAGGAACCCATCAGAAATCTCTCTAATATAACCCACTAAAATGATGTATACATAAATGATTTTTTTAAATATTTTACCCCATCTAATTTCTAAATTTCATAATTAATTTCGGAGTCAATTTTATCAACACTCTTATCCCAAAATGGAGTGTGAAAAGATAGAATGATTGACTTGGACTTAGGAAGTACGGGAACTAATACCGACTCAGAAAAGTGACTTAATTCAAGTAATGGTTCAGGAGTCGAGATTGGTTCAGGAAGTGGGTCCAAATCAAGAAGTTAAAGCTCAAATTCACATTCATTTCCCCACAATAGAATGTGACTTAATATTGGTGATTCAAGTTCAAGAATGACAGGTGTAGGAATCAAAACTGACTCTAAAATATTACTCAAGTCGGGTAACAAAACAGGAGTCAATATTGATTCGGGAATTTGAACTGGATCACAAATTTGAGAATCTAGGTCATATTTCTCATTGAGTTCAATTTCATAAAAATGAGAACTTGCCAATTTGTCAATGGGACTTTCAAAAGTATGAAATTGGTCAAGTTCAATATGATGATCATAAAATATTAGCGATTCAATTTCATGATGAATTGGCACAGGATCCAATGTTGACTCGGGAAAAAGATTGAAATCAGGTGAAGATACCGGAGTCATTATTGAATCAGGAAGTAGAATTGAATCACCCAGTTGAGGTTCAGGATCATATTCATTCTCAAGTTCAATTTCAGGAAGGGATAACTTGCCAAACTGTTAATGTCATTTTTAAAATTTGGAGTTTGGGTAAGTTCAAATGGGTGTGCTGAAATGGAATCTTATTTTCCAAAACAACATGATTCTTCGGCAGAATGGTTAGCGACATCAGAAATGGTCAAACGGTGAGAATGAAGAGTTTGAACTATTAGATCTATGTCATGATTATGAGCGATTTGAGCCTGAGTCATGACTTCAAGCATCTTTTCATAGTCGATTGGTTCATCGTTTTGTTGCGAGTGGACTTGAAAAGATGAAGTTTTGTTTTAGAATTTGTGGTAAAATTGGGAGTCCGTCAAATTTTGTGATTGTTGTTTGGACTCACGCATACTCATTTTCAAGATTGATGATTTTCTATTTTGGACTGGTAGAACTGAGCATGAATCTTGAAAATATTATAGACAAGGTGGATAAGGAGGACAAGTTGGTTAAAAATTGGGCTCGGAGGAGGTGAATCCCCATTGACTCTGTGAAGAGTTGAAATTATTTTAGAAATTTTGGTCATAAGATTGGGGGCATGAGTTATATTGATTCGGATAAGACCAATCCGGCACACTAGGTTGGTTAAAGTTATGATAGCCGGGTTGGTAGTATCCGAAAAAGAGGTCGGGGTATAATATAGATTACCATTAAAATTGAAAAAATTATTGTTATAGGCCATATCACACAATAAATGTCAAACACAAACAAAGAAAAAACAAACAAATAAGCAAACAAATAAAATGAAAAAAAATCTAACCAAAATTAGGGTAAACCTTAGACCTAGATGACTCCTAACTGGTTAGACTGTCCACGGGGGATATATTACTGAATCTGACCACAAGTTAATCGGCCAAGTAAGGGCAAGGTTGGTGGGAGGTAACCGCGCAGAAGTGACAGGCCTAATTAAGCCAAACCACCAGCCTTCGGGGTTTCGCCCCTCAATCCCCAACCTTAGTCACCGATTTGGCAAGAGTCAGATTCAAATCAACTTTCCCTTAGGTCAGTCTCCTATTTGAGTCTGAGATGTCCCTTGGGCCAACGTCTACCTAGTTTTAATTAGGCTTGGGTTAGTGAGTGAGGAGATTATTTATCGGTTAAGGGAGGGTAATGACTTCCCACCTTATCTTGTTTATAAGACAAGCCCTTAAATCAATTTAATGTACTGTACAAGTTTATAGAAAAAAGTAACACTCAAGTAATATTTCATACAAGAATGAACCTTATATAAATGCTATGCACACATACCTTGGCTCCAGCACTCTTCAACAGTAAATAAAAATGTAATGAAATAGACGCGTGCCTAAATGCAAAGTCTAAATCATTTTTAGCATTTACAATCAACTTTTTACTGTTGTGTTAGAAATTTATATACAGTGAGTCAAATAAGGAAATAAATGCTATAGAGATTAAACTATGCAATTCAGCCAGCCTGCAGAAAATACTGGTTAGTAGTTCACTCAGATTGTCATAAGAATGTAGCAAATCTGAGGGCTTCTGGACTCTACTTTCTCTGCTTTCTTGAGCAGAGTCCAGGGCCACTTATATGTCCACTGCAGCAAAAATTCCTTGTTGTTAAATCTGTACACCAAAAATAAAGAAGAAGGTTAACCAAAAATGTAAACTTTAAAGAGAATTACTTACCGTCCCTCCCCGGCAACGGCGCCAAAATTTGATTAAGGTTGGACCTGCACACAAATACAGAATTTTAGAACTTTAAGAATAGAATGTACAAGTTCTCAATTCTACCGCTATAGTAAGTGGCTATGCGGGTCGTGATCCACAAGAAGGGACTAGCGATGGAAGCTTTTTTAGTAAGTTCTCTTTTAGGTTATAAAGAATGGTTTAAATTCTTCTTTTAGTTCTTAAAAAGAAAAGAGAAAAATGAAGTTAAAGTCAAGTTAGGAAGAAAGTGGTAAAATGAGAAGGCGGAGAAAATAGAAGTGATATGTACAAGAAATTGAAAAACAGTGAAAGAGATTTGAAAGATTTGGTGTTGGTAATTTACACTAAAAGTTAAAAGAAAGAAATTAAAAAATAATTACTTACCTCCTTTGACCAAAAGCTTACCTTGAATCTTTGGCGACGATGTTACCTTGAAATGGAGGCAATCAGCGCATAGCCCATAAGAGTTGATTCTCGTCTCTTTCACATTACATCATCAAGACAAAACAAGTACGAAATGATACAGACTGAGACTAAAATCCATCGTCATGAGTTATCGGTGGCACTCGCAAAGGTAAGGCTCTTTCGATGCTATAAGCATCACTTGGATAGCGATTGGTACAAGAATGAGTGAAGTAGAAAAGAAGAAGAAGAAGAACACAAAAACAAAGTATATAAAAAGTTAACTATAGATTTGATTTCATAACAATAAGAGAAAAGAAGAATAACTTACACCGGTGTCACTCTCAGCACAAACTTCATTCTCATTCTCCTATAAAACTCTGATCTCCTCTGAATTACATGAATGAAAACTAAAAATTACATAAAAATAAAAACAAAAACCTATACTAAAAAGAATGAAAAAGTGGACTAAATTCTATCTCTGCTTGGTCCTTCCTTTTTTGCCTTTAAGATTTCAGGTATTTATAGGAGAAATGCGGAGGTTAATGGAGTATGAAGATAAGGGTGACTGGCTATTTCTGAATTTGAATCCTCCCCTTATCTTCAAACTTGATTTGATGTGAATATTCAGTTCTGATCTGCAGTTTATTGGCATATTGATTGCTAAATATAACTTATCAACTGACAGAATTAGAAATAATGATCAACTTAAGAGTTGTAGCCCTTTAAGTCTGCTTGTTGGATCATCTTGGATCATTAGATTTGAGTTCTCATGGCAAAAGTTATGATTCAAATATTAAAATGTATCCAGCCAGAATCCGAGTCAAAATTGCTTCATCTCATCTATTGATCTTCTCTCTATCCATTTATCCCTTTGGATTTGGACTCTGTATTTGAAGTTGTCCTCGGTTGATCTTTAGCTTTAACCACTTGATTCACCAAAAAATAAATTTAACTAACTGGATTTGGGATCATTCTCCTCTAACCAAATAGATCTAGTTAAATCTGAACTTAACTGATATTTCTTTGATTTTATCCTCTTTCTCCCCATGATTATCTTCTGCAAAATAGACATTTAAGATAAGAAATTTTGCAGATTTATTACATGATAAATGTGGATATGTAATAAAGAATAATACAATAAAAGTGTGCAATCATTTATCAGCATCATTTCACGTGTTAGTTGTTCGACGATGTTGGCTTACGCTTAGTATTGACAGTGATTTGATTTGATCTATTGATTGGTTAGATTAGATCATGCTTGAGGACAGATAACATATTTTATGTATAGCATTTATCAGGCAATTGTTTAGTGATTATCAGATAAGAATTCATTTGGGTATTTGAGGACATATTAGATGTGTTGTTACTTTATTAAGAGATTAGATTTCTTAATGCTTAGATCGCTATATGGACTTAGTTAGAATCTGAGTTGATATAAGATTTACATTCTTTTTATTTGATCTTGATCAGTATTTAGATATGATTATTTTAGTCGAATTAATAGTTGTAAGTGTTTTCGAATGCACAGATTAGTTTGTCTGTATATTGATGATCTTATTGATGTTGAGTATCAGATGTAGACTACTCTAGATTGCACTTGTTTGAGAATGTTCTCTCTTTAGATATGATTTTGGTATTATTAATCTAGTTGATTCGAGGATGATCAGTAGACTGTATTCATGATTTTGACTAATTCAGCTATAGAGATTAAGTTATTGTGAGATTTATTTTGTTAATATCGGTGATCTCTTACTTTATATTTTGTAGTAGTTGTCAGATATCAGTATCAATTCTCAGTTTTTAGTGACACCATTTGTTAGTGAATATATCTCCAGTATTCAGATGTCAGTAATTAGTTGTCAGTTATTCAGTTGTCAGATATCAGTTATTTTCCATTGATTTGTAAAGGGGAAAACTTATGAAAATTGGATCTAAAATACAAGTACTTCTTTAAAGAAAGAAGGATTATAAGTAAATCTCCTCTGAGATTTCTGGGAAAGTGTCCTAGTAGGAGTCTGATCAGCGCGCGATCACTGTGTCCCTTTGATGATGCAATCGCTCAGGTATGCAAGCCCTCTCGTTAGATTTTTCTTCTCGCCTGGTTTCAGAAATCTTCGAAGATAGGGCGTATTAAACCCTGAATCGAAAAGAGAACTGAATCTCTAAAGTTTTGGAGGTAGGAAGTCTTGATGAGAGAAGAATTCAGTCGCTGCTTGCTGGTTGCTCTCTGTTTCTCCGCCTTGGATGCCGCTCTCTCCCCCTGTCTGTGCGTGCCTATAGCCCCTCTTTGTGGTGGGCTATTTATAGGGAAAATAAGGCTATAACTGCCCTAAAAATCAGCAAACAGATTGAATCAATCTAGTTTTGCTCTTTGGAAAGTAGCCTTACTGCGAGGCTAGAAACAGCTTCTGCGAAGTTAGAAATAACGTATGACGCTAATCCCTTGATTTGCTCCAGTAAATAAGGGATTCTCCCTTGATCTTCTCTCAACTGATTAAGGGATATTCCTTTTATCTCTTCAACTAATTTCCTTTATGAGAGATATCCCCTTAACTAATTAAGAGATCTCCCCTGATCTTCTCAATTAATTGGGAGAGTCAAGAGATCATGGCAAGCAACTGCCAAATTTGATTTCAATCATACTAATCTCGCTCGAAAATTTGATTAGTCAAAAATGACTGTAGAAGACCTGCAGCAGAGCTAGTCCAATGAGCTCATAAGGAAGCTAAAAGAAGCTTCTGGCGAAGTTAGAAGTAAGCTCTCGGTGGAGCTAGATAAAGCTTGTAGTGAAGCAACAAGTCAGCCTTTTGCGCGGCTGCGTGGAGCTTCAGCAAAGTTAACCCTCTGCGGAGTTATAGAGAACTTTTAGGGTGAAGCTGTAAGTTAGCTCATGACGGAGCTATGATGGAGCTTCTTGCGAAGCTAAGCGAACTCAGCCTTCCATGCGAGGCTTATTCCTTGGGCTCATGTGAGACTAAGTGTTGAGTAAACTTAGTATCTCTAGACCTACTTAGGTCTTTTCAAAGGCATTCTTGGCTTACTGTCTGCCTCACTGGATTAGTAGGGTCTAAGTTACTGATTCGTCCCTCTGGAATGGGTAAAAAATTAGTCTCAGCTTATCTGCCGCTTGTCTTTTGTAAATGTCAACAAGTTAGACATTATTCAGATCAATTAGGAGTCTTGTCTTTTTTAGAGTGTCAACAAAACCCCCTTCAAAGTTTTCATAAATCTGCAATGGAATAGTTCAGATTTTGAAATTCTTTGAACTGCTTCGGTTGATGATGTGTGAGTGTGAACGTCGCCTTGGTGGTGTGTTCAACTTAGCCTTTAGCCCTTCTTCTGGGCTGGAATAGGTTCGCTCATAAAGTCTTTTCCAGATAGCTTCCTGCTTCTGAGTAGGTTCGCACTTCTGATCAGCTTCGCGCTTGTCTTGTGATTGTAAAATGAAAGAGTAAGGAATTATCGTGTAGCTTTAGGCTAACGGGTCGTATTCACAAGGAGGGATGCGATGAAAGCTTTTCGGCATTTTGTTTAATAACAAAGAATTGTGCTAGTTTTTTAATTGAAAAGAGAATGAAGAGAAGGGAAATGATTAAAAGAAAAACTTAAAATATGGAGAAGGCTTTGGAGAAGGTGATTTAAAAAAGCTTTGAAAATTGTTTGGTTGTTTATAATATAAGTAGGAGAAAATCTGGGCTCACTAATTTTTAACTCAACTATGTATTTATCTCAAGAACATTTGGGGTGCATCACTTTTATTATAAGCCAAAAATCCTTAGTTTCTTTTAATGTCCAAGTAAAACAAATAAGATGGTTCCATTTAAATCTTAAGCCCTTTCATTACAAATCATTAAGAAGTGAATGTTAAACCATCAAGCGCGAAGAAGCAAGTATGGAATAAAAACAGTTCAAAGAGATTTGTGCTTTGAAAGTCCAAGTTTAAAATAAAGAAATCCTCATGTGCTTTCAAGAAAGAAATTTTAACGAAGGTACTTTCTGATTCAAAAAGTGTTACTTTTATGAAAATCAGTCAAGAGAGAGGTGATAGAAGAGGTCCATTAGTGAGCCCAGAAAATGAATTAGCTACTCATTATGAACTGAAAACAAATAAGAGAATGACAATTAAACTTGAACATACCGAATTCGAGTTGAGTTGATCAAGAAAGTAGAAACTCCTTTGATTGCCACTTCAAAGACGAATTACACACTCAATTCCACTCTTCTCTCTGGTGTTTGCACTGAACTACAAATTATAAAATAAAAATACAACTTCTATACTATCTAACAAAGAACCTAAGCCTTAAAAATAAAGAGAAATTCTAATCCTAGTCTTCGCTCCCTTTTAAGTACAAAACCCTAGCTTTTATAGGTAAAAACTCAGAGGGCAGGGAGTGAGGAGATAAGAGGAGCAAACGCTCCCCTTATGTCCACCAACAAGTCACGGATCCGCGGCTTGGGATCCAGGTAGAGATGTGGTTGGCGTGGATTTGGACTCCCTTTTGTCTTGCTGGTTTCACTGTTGCAACTCCCAGATTTGACAAAATGATCTTTGATTTGTTAGTTTCAACCGCTTGATTTAGGAAGATTCATTTCAACTAGTTTTCAACCTCTCTGATTTGCCAAGATCTGCCCTGATTCCCTAATTTCAAATTTATTCTGAATTAAATGGGCTTTTGGGCTCGTTTCTCTGGCCTATCCTTTAGCAATGGGCCTGCATTTAATAAAGAACAATAGGACTTATTAATATGATTTATTTAGATAACAAGCATGGAAATGTGACAATATGTATGCAATATATGTGACCGATCACACTCCCACACTTATCTTTTGCTCGCCCTCGAGCAAAATATCAAAACTAATCTTAATCAATTAGTAGACCACTTTCGCAGGTCACTCGATTGCACTGAGCATGTGCAACAAGTCGTTAAACCTCTAGGTTACCCCTAGAGGACGAGTTTTGTCTCGTGAGGGTTTTCAGTGGATTGCACCCACAAAATCCATAAAGAAAGAGAAAAAAAGTTAGTATTTTCGAAAAGCATTTTGAAAAGAGAAAATATTTGAAGTATGTTTGTAAGGTTTTAAGTAATCTATAAGTTATAGGAATATCAAATTTTTTTATTCCGAAACTCAGTCTCTATTCAAAACATGTCATCAATCAAAGTAAGGAGTCAAATTATTCTTCTCATCTAGTCTATTAATTTACCCTGAGTCGTATGCACCTTCGTGACTGTGAAGTTTGACTAAGGGTTCTTTAACATTAACTCCTATGTCTTATTTATATTTGTTTTTGGTGGAATTTATTCCTCAATTTCATTAGGCTTTCTAATCTGCCCATGTAACGAGCCTTTAGTCAGTGACACTCAAACAGGACAGTTTTAGGGCATCAGGTGAAAAAACACCCCTAAGGACTTAAACACTCGAGCAGATAAGGCCACGAAACTAAGGTTTTTATTTATAAAATGTACCCCTTTTAGGCGTGAATACTTATGCTTCATGAGGCACAAATATCCAGCTTAATCAGAGGATTTATATATATATATTTTTTAAACTTATCTAATTATCTTTTGCATAAATACTAAGGCTTGCTTAGGCCAAAGCACCTAGCTAATCAATAATTAGATTTGTTTATTTTTTTCATACATATATACTTTTTTTTATAAGGCATAAGAGTCTTTATTTTTAAACCCTAAGTGTGTAAGTGTATTTAGTGTGCATATTTCAATAAGGTAAATATCAAGAATAAATTACTTTCACAAATTTTCTTCCTAACCCTAAAAATCAAATAAGTCATCTTATTTTGACCAAGTGTAAGAAATCCTAATTATGATTTTCCTATTCCTTAAAATTGACTTAATTTCTTACAAAAATATATCAAAATATTGTTCTTACCTTTCAAAAAGTTTTATTTTTTATATATTTTCCATTGTTTTTTTTTATATATATATTAGTCAAGTTAGAGCCCTCCCCCACACTTATCTCATGCATTATCCCCAATGTATAAAAGAAATGTATAGATGCATGAAATAAAATGTACAAGAGGTGCATATATTATACAAAAATATGTACAACAACAAAGTTTCTCCCACACCTAGGTCTTTTTCGATCTCATCCCTCTAGCTCTCTTCCCATCATTCCAATGGGTCCTCTTTATAGGACATAGTGGGGAGGCCAATTGTTTTGTCATTTTAGCTTTCTTCCTCCCCAGTCTCACCTTCTTTAGGTGTTTCTTTCTCATATTGCTACAATCATTATTCAAAAATTTATCTCCGCCACACTTCTCAGTTGGAACTTCTTCATTATGAATGCCTAAGAATTCTAACTCAGTTTAATAGATCTCCTTAAAGCTTAGGTCAACACTTTCCCCTGAAAATGTGTAATTAACCAAATGATCCCTAGTTGGTTCATCCAAACACATTAGTTCTTCTTCGAAGAGGTTTTCAAAGAGTATGTCAATCGGAGGTTCTTGAATTATATTCTCATGCGATACATTATTGGTTGGCTCATCGAAAGTGAAGTTATTCAAATCAAATTTTCCCTTTTTAAAGGGTACTCTAACATTAGGATCTCCAACATATGCCTTCTTGTCAAGATAATCGCATTCATTAAATAATTCATTAAGAAATAGCGACTCATCTTCTATATCTTCTCTCTCTTCATCACAATTATTTTCAACAAAATTTACCTTAAGTGTTTGGTCACTTATCTTATGAGGTTGTTTTTCTAGGTTGAAGACATTGACTTCTCTAGTCATGTCCCCAAAAGTTAACCTTATGGACCCATTCCTACAATTAATGATGGCATTGACAGTAGCAAGGAATGGTCGCCCTAGGATAACAGGAGTTTGAGCCTTATGATTGGAGTTGGACACAGGTTGTGTCTCTAGAACTATAAAATCGACAGGGTAAATAAACTCTCCGACCCGGATAAGAGCATCAATAATCTCTCCTTTTGGAACTTTCACTGAACGGTCAGCCAGTTGGATAGTGACTCTAGTTGGACTAAGATCACCCAACCCGAGTTGTTGATAAACTGAGAATGGAAGCAAGTTGATACTTGCCCCCAAGTCAAGAAGTGCACGACTAATCTCGGCTTGTCCTATTGTGTAGGCAATGGTGGGACTACCTGGATCCTTGTACTTAACAGGGATCGGACCCGATAGAAGCTCACTAGTGTTAGTGGCTAAGAAGACCTTTTTAGGTACATTAGTCTTTCTCTTCTTGGTGCACATGTCCTTAAGAAACTTAGCATAGGATGGGACTTGTTGGATGGCATCAAGAAGTGGCACATTTACTTCACTTGATTAAAGATCTCAATTATCTTATCCATGTGTGGATTTTGCTTGTTATTTTTCAGCCTATTAGGAAATGGTACTATAGGCTGGTGCACCTAACTGGTTGACTTAACTTTTTCAGATTCGTCAGATTTAGAAGGAGTGGATTAGATGAGGTGGATGCTGAAGTGTGATTGTGTTGACTAGGATTGGGTGGTGTTGACACTTGGTTATTAACTTTCTTTCCCGACCTCAATGTATGAATAGCATTACATTGATTCAGTGATTGATCCTCAACTAAATGAGCTTGTTGTGAATTCCTAGGATTCATAATTGGTTGACTGGGCTAGGTACCCTTTTGCCTCTCATGTTGTGGATTGGCTAACTGGCTCATTTGACCCTCTAGCCTCTGTATTGTTTGTATGAGGGAATCTTGGTTCTTCATGTACCTTTCCATATTTCTCTCAAAATCAGTCATTCTCCTTTCGAGTTGAGGATTCTGGAAGGAAGATGGTGGAGCTTGGTTGGGAAAGTTTTGTTGATAATTTGAAAAATTGTTGGGAGAATTGTGAGGGTAATTTGGAAAATTGGGTTAATGATTGGAAGAATTATTGGGATGATGGAAGTGGCTTGCTTGGTTCGACCGTGGGTGGTCATTGTTGTGTTGGCTCCATGAGAAATTTGGGTGATTTCTCCAGCCAGGATTGTACTTTGGAGTGTAAGGATCATTGTTCGGCCTTGAAAAGGCCGCATTCATCGGTTCAGAAAAGTGTTTGTGAGCTTGGAATATAGGACACTCCTCAAACACATGATTCATGGCCTGACTGTAAGTATAACCCGGAGTTGAAAATTGGTTTGGGCTGACTTGATTGACTAGACTTGGTTCCTTAGTTTCTAAAGCTTCCAGTCTTCTCGGTAGGCTAGCTAACTTAGCCTCATTAGTTATGGATGATTCAATTGAATGGAGACCTCGAGATAGAGTTTGGATTTCTAGATGTTTCACTAGTAGGTTCCCATTGGATAGTCTTTTTAGTTAGATTCTCATATAAATCTCATCCTTCATGCTCATCCTTCTGCAAGAATCCCCCTTGGCACATGCTTTCTAAGAGGGTCTTGGTCGAGTAGTCTAAACCGTCATAAAGAATTTGGCATTGTCGCCATTTCTCTATTCCATGATGAGGACATTGGACAAGGAGGTCTTTGAAGCATTCAAAGTACCTCCAAAACGGTTCACTAGGTTCTTGCTTGAACTGCATGATGTTTTTTCTAATGAGAGCGGTCTTGTGGATTGGATAAAATTTCTTCAAGAAGACCTTGATGAAACCATCCCAGGATGTGATAGAGTCAGCCGCTAAGCTGTAGAGCCATTTCTTGGCTAAGTCCTTAAGGGCAAATGGGATAAATCTCAACCTAATAGCATCATCTGCAAGGTGTGAGATTTTCATCATCAAGCATACTTTCTCAAATTCTCTTATGAAGAAATAAGCATCTTCAGACTCTAAGCCATGGAACTTAGGGAGTGTATTAATGAACTGTGGCTTAAGCTCAAAGTTGTGTTCACCAATGATGGAAGTAGGATGCAGGATGGAAGTGATGCTCTAATGGGATAGAACCTATCTTGCAAAGATGTCGGTTGATCCATAACCGAATCTGGTCTTGGTTGGAACTTGGGTGGTGATGTGTTTCTAGTTAACCTAGATGAATTAGGGTCTCTTGACCAAACTTGCATACACAACACAATCACAAACAATATCACCAATAGTCAAGAAGAGTAATCAACCAAGCCTAGTCTAAGGTAACCTCGACCTAGACAACTCCTAACTGGTTGATTGTCCACAGGAGGTATAATGTAGACTTTGACCACAAGCTAATCAGCCAGGTCAGGGCAAGATTGGTGGAAGGTTATCCGTCAAAGACGTTCCTTAATTAAGTAACCACCAACCTTCGGGCTTTCGGCCCTTAATCCCCTTCCTAGACACTGATTTTGCAGGAGTCAAATTCCAATACCTTCCCCCTTAGGATAATCTCCTAGTGAGTTTGAGATGTCTCTAAGGCCAACGTCTATCAGATTTTACTTAGGCTTAGGTTGTGCGTGCTTGGAGATAGTTTGTGGGCTAAGGAAGGGTAATGACTTCCCCACCTTATCTTGATTTGGGTTTTGCCCTTAGAGTTAATTGTGCAAAGTGTGTAAGATATAGAAAAGTAGCATTCAAAAGCAAACATCACTCAAGAATGTTTCCTAAACTATATTCTATGCATACGTACCTTGTCTCCAGCTATCTTCAGCAGTAATTGTAAAATAAACGTAATTAGACAAATGCCTAAAATGCAAGTCTAAACGTTTTTTAAGCAATTAACAATCACTCAAATTACTGTTGGATTAAAACAGGGATTGTGAATAGCAGATATAGCAAGAATATAACACACAAAAACTTAATTTTTTTGCAAGCAATATGTCCTACAAAAAAAAGAGTTTTTAGGAGTTCCACAAAATTTTCAACTTTTGCAACGCAATTTCTTGAAATTCTGTTTCCTACTTTCGAGAGTAGGGGCACAGAATAACTAATCTTCTCTTGCAAAGCTTGAATGCTAAATCTGAATTTTGAAGTCCCTGAAACAACACCAAACTTGTTAAAAAATAAATACACCGTTCTCTCCCCGGCAACGGCGCCAAAAATTGATTGTAAAATGAAAGAGCAATGAATTACTGCGTAGCTTTGGGCTAACGGGTCGTGTCCACGAGGAAGGATGCGATGAAAGCTTTTCGGCGTTTTGTTTTGTAACAAAGAATTGTGCTAGTTTTTTAATTGAAAAGAGAATGAAGAGAAGGGAAATGATTAAAAGAAAAACTTAAAATTTGGAGAAGGCTTTGGAGAAGGTGATTTAAAAAAGCTTTGAAAATTGTTTGGTTGTTTTTAATATAAGAAGGAGAAAATCTGGGCTCACTAATTTTTAACTCAACTATGTATTTATCTCAAGAACATTTGGGTTGTATCACTTTTATTATAAGCCAAAAATCTGTAGTTTTTTTTAATGTCCAAGTAAAACTAATAAGATGGTTTCATTTAAATCTTAAGCCCTTTCGTTACAAATCATTAAGAAGTGAATGTTAAACCATCAAGCGCGAAGAAGCAAGTATGGCATAAAAACAGTTCAAAGAGATTTGTGCTTTGAAAGTCCAAGTTTAAAATAAAGAAATCCTCATGTGCTTTCAAGAACGAAGTTTTAACTAAGGTACTTTCTGATTCAAAAAGTGTTGCTTTTATGAAAATCAGTCAAGAGAGAGGTGATAGAAGAGGTCCATTAGTGAGCCCAGAAAATGAATTAGCTACTCATTATGAACTGAAAAACAAACAAGAGAATGACAATTAAACTTGAACATACCGAATTCGAGTTGAGTTGATCAAGAAAGTAGAAGCTCCTTTGATTGCCACTTCAAAGACGAATTACACACTCAATTCCACTCTTCTCTCTGATGTTTGCACTGAACTACAAATTATAAAATAAAAATACAACTTCTATACTATCTAACAAAGAACCTAAGCCTTAAAAATAAAGAGAAATTCTAATCCTAGTCTTTTCTCACTTTTCAGTACAAAACCCTAGCTTTTATAGGCAAAACCCCAGAGGGCAGGGAGTGAGGAGATAAAGGGAGCAAATGCTCCCCTTATCTCCACCAACAAGTCACGGATCCGTGGCTTGGGCCGCGGATCCGCGGCCTGGATATGGCCAATTGGCCACATCCAGGTGGAGAGGTGGTTGGCGTGGATTTGGACTCCCTTTTGTCTTGCTGGTTTCACTGTTGCAACTCCCAGATTTGACGAAATGAAATTTGATTTGTTAGCTTCAACCACTTGATTCAGGAAGATTCATTTCAACCGGTTTTCAACCTCTCTGATTTGTCAAGATCTGCGCTGATTCCCTAATTTCGAATTTATTCTGAATTAAATGGGCTTTTGGGCTCGTTTCTCTGGCCTATCCTTTAGCAATAGGCCTGCATTTAATAAAGAACAATAGGACTTATTAATATGATTTATTTAGATAACAAGCATGGAAATGTGACAATATGTATGCAATATATGTGACCGATCATCTTGCGTCCGTTACGATGGAAGACGTTCCATTTACTGACGCTAACCGCCTTCGTGAGTTACGAGAGGGATTACTCCCTTTTCCAAGGCTTAAATAATTTCACCCACATTTATGAGGGAGTTTATTCCCTTTCTCGAGGCTGAGCATTTAAGTGCTTTAACTTCACCGCGTTTCGAGGCTTGAAGTTGTAACGGCATGGTCAGGCCATGAGGCCTATAAATAGGACTCTTGTAGTCCTCCTTAGAGAAACACACCTTTCTCTTTTTGAGAAATTGCTCATGACATCTCCTGATTGTTCAAGCAAGGAGACCGAGGTCCTTAAGGCAGTGGGGACGCTCACTTTGGTCATTACCCGGTAACGAGCTGGTGAGTCTGGGTCATCCAGAGACTTTAGTAGTTTTAGGGAGTTATCTCCCTTAATTTTAGCTTTACCAGCCATTTTAGGGATTGAATTTCCCTTGGTCTCTGCATTTGGTAGATCTCTGGAGAAGGATTTCAGCCCTCTTTTTTAAGCTAATCTTGCCTGATTAGGTGAAGACGTTCTTCTAAGCGAAGCTGTCACTTTGGCCTTTCATGTAGGTGAGGGTGGGACCTTACCTTTTCTAGACCAGTCTAACTTCGCCATACAGGCGAGGCTAAGACTAGGCCTTTTTAAGGTTTAACCAGTCTTGCTATATAGGCGGGCTAAGACTTTGCCCTATCTGGGTCAGTCTAGCCTTGTCATATAGGCAAGACTAGGACTGAGCCCTTTTAAGGCTTGTCCGGCCTAACTGTCTAGGCGGAGTTGAGGCTTGACTTCTGCTAGGCCAGTCTTGTGTTGCCGTGCAAGCGAGGCTATCCTTTGAATATCTGAAGTTTAGCCTAAGGCATAACGGGGCTGGAACTGGATTAGCTTCGCTTCAGGGAATAAAACTTTGATTTAGCATTTCACTTTTTCACTTAATGCTAACTCATTTCCTTTTTGAGTAGCAGTGCATTATGCTCCCAATTTTTTCGACCTGATGAAGGAGAACAAAAGTATGCCCCTTTATTCTCAATTCCAAGCTTTGATCATAAGCAGGAGGAACATACTAGAACAGCTGATGCGAACTCCAGGAAGAGACCGACAGTCACATATCCGAGATGACCCACTTCGGGGAAGAGGCTGGCAGTCGCTTATTCGAGATGATCACTTTGGGAAGAGGCTGGCAGTCGCTTATCTGAGATGATCCACTTCGAGAAGGAAAACGCCACCAGTAAGATCTTGGATCCTTTCTTTGCCAATTTTATTTAAGGAAGATCCAGCTTTCTGGTGGTAAAATCTGCCATTAAGCGAAGGATTACGGCCCCGTGAAGGAGAAAAGCCTTAGTTGGTCTGGCGGACTTGGAATGACTTCACATTCTGACTTCAAGAACCAGTATCATCCTGAAAGTAGATTTATCGTTTGTTCTGGATGTAGAACAACTTGTATACCTTTGGAGTAAAGGCTCTATTGTATGAAAGACAATCTTGATGTACTATCAATGTATCTTCTCTTTTGAATCAATAAAAATTTTATTTTTTGGTCATTTGCTTTGCTCTATGTCTTTCTTCTTGAACTCTAGAAGAAACTGGAATGGACTGGTTTAGGTTAGGAGAAATCTATCTGGCACAGCCATACACTAAGTGATCCAACTTGATTTTCTCCATAGGCCTTTTCCCAAAAGGAAAGAGAAGCTCTTAGCAGAGCTAAGCTGGAGCTTCTAGCGAAGGTGAAAATGAGCTCTCAGCGGAGCTAATGCAAAGGTTCCAGTGAAGTTCAAAATGAGCTCTCAGCGGAGCTAGTGCAAAGCTCTCAGCGAAGCTAAAAGATGAGCTCTCAGCGGAGCTAAAGATGAGCTCTCAGCGGAGCTAAAGTGAGGCTTCTCGAAGAAGGCGCTTGGGCGTCGTTTCAAATTAATTTGAAATGACTGCTTGCACTTCTTTCGAGGAGGCGAAACTAGACCACTTCATGTCTATAAAAACCCAGTAGGCTGAAAGAGAGAACCACCTTCTTTTAAATCACTTCAAGTTTTCAAAGAACACATCTCTTTCTTCCTCTTCTTCATTCTAGATTTTCAGAACTCCCTCAAAGTTCTAATGGCCCCCAAACGACGCGTAGGGAAAGAGGCTGCGACCTCTGCTACGGCGGCGCCATTTGCTCCTCTGATGATTGAACGCCCCATAGCGGGTAGGGATCTTTCCCTTGTTCCAGAGATTTTTATCTCTTTTTCAGAGCCAGTTCTGGCTATTTCATGGTGAATCCGGAGTGATTCACCATGATTCGGTGATCTTAGGGAATTGAACTCCCATAATTTAATCCCTCTGAATTTTAGGGGATTTAATTCTCCTTTAATTCCACGGATTGAAACTAGAAACTGAATGTTTCTTCTTCAAGCTTCTATGCGAAGCTAGCCCTTAGGGCTTTCATGCATTATGTTAAGTGACAGAACGCAACGTTAAGCTTCTGGAGCGAAGCTAATTTGAAAGGCTTGAGCCCTTGTGGTCGTTTTAGGTAGAAGTGCCTTTTCTGCGGAGCTAGCCCTTAGGGCTTTCTTCGCATTCTGTCAATTGCCAGAATGCGAAGCTAAGATTCTGGGCGAAGCTAACGCTAGACTAACTTCGCTTGGAAAACGAAGCTATGCCTTAGTAATTTTTGCTTTAGCTTCTCTTTTCTCCTGCTAATGGACTAATATAGTTTCTTCTTTCTATTTCTGCAGTCCATTATACTCTGGGACCTCTGAACAGCTTTTTTGGGTCGGCCCGAGGGCTGGATGGTAATGTCAGCTTACAATTCTAGGGGCAGGCTTCCCTTTTCAGCAAAAGGAGTACCCCTGAGCGTGACGCCCAGATCCATACTGGGGATCAGCGTACAATAAGGAGCATATTAACCACCGCGCCACTAGAGGACCGTGATAGAAAAATCTATCAGAAACCCAGCTTCACGTTTGGAGATGCAGCACCCGACACAGATCATCAGCTGCTGGCCGGGAAAGGGCTGTGGATTTTCACACTAAATGGCGAGAAGTGCTACCTTCCTACAAACGCCATTTCCCGATGTCCTTCTTCTAATGCGTGACGCTGTAGCAGAGATGAACTGGCAAGTGACCTGGACCACTGATCGATCCATGTTTTGACGGCTTCCTCCCATGGGTACGCCAGAGCAAGCCCTCCTCAGTGCATATTAGACTACATCCTGGGAATGTTTTACAGGACATCCCAGTAGGGGAAAACCCAGCTATGGCGCAGACTTTTGGCTATCAATTCTTCAAGGTTAATGGAAACTATCTGGTGACGAACTTCAGGGCTCTAGGTTGGATCCATCCTCCGAAGGCCTGGTGGAAGAATCTGACTCTATATGTCTTGGCTCACTTTGAGGAGGACCTAGATAAGCTTGGTCTCTGCGAAGCAGTTAGAGCCACTTGCTACGGTATCCAGATGAACATAGCAAATTTTTATGCCATTTTCGAATTGTATTGCCCAGCTACATGGACCTTTTTTACTCCTGTGGGCGACTTGGGCATGGCATTGCATGAGATGTGGGAAGTCTCTGCTTTGTCAATGGGATCCCTTCCCTACGAGGAATATTTTCCTTGCGAGGCAGAGCTGGAGATACTGGAAAAATAGGAGCCTGCGTTATTCGAGACCTACCGGGAACTGATGTGCCACTTTTACATCTACCTAGATATCCATGGTGATTACGAAGTGACCTCGAACAGCCTAAAAAGTTGGGCTGATTACTTATTTTCGAGCCTGAAAACTACTCCCAAGGAGGCTCGATTTAGAGTTGTGGAGCAAGAAATCCTTTGGATAATGAAGGAGAATGGCCATGGGGACGTCGTCCTGGAAGAGGATGACGGTATTTACGAGAAGGGTGACACTTTCAAAAGCTTTCATCATCAAGCCCGCCCGTCAACCAATATCCTGGAAGGCGCTTCTGGTCGGCTTTCTTTCGGTTTGGTTGAAGAGGTATGTCGCGCCATCTCCCTCTAGTGATGCCATTTTTCTGACCGCTCTGCTGTCGGCTGTTCGCTTAGTGCACGATCGCTCTCTGGGGCTTCTCCCCACCATGGTGTATTGCATATAGCGGGGTCTTCATGCATTAACAGAGGCCTTCTGTAGACCACCCGCCATGATGAGGGGTAGAGGAGCGATCTTGCCCCGTGACTGACCAAATCCTCGGATTGGCTACCATATACTTATCTGATGGCATGGTTCACTCTTCATTGCCCCGCAATCATCCAACCCGAGGAAGAGCCACTAGAGGGTGTTCAAATTGCGCATCTTCGCTAATTCCAGAGGTCTTCATGGGAGCGGATTTATGTTGCCGGGGTCCGAAAGCTGCTATTTCGCCATGATGCCTACAGCCCTTTTCGCTACTTCCCTTATATTCGAGACGCCAGTTATGGTGAAAAATTCATGGATATGGGAGCAGGCCAGACGTTACTAAGTCATAGAGTATTCGAATGGCTGGTTAGTATCAGGCCCTCTCATTTGGTATACAGGAGTGGAGACATCCACTACCTAGAACCTTAGTGCCCAGTCGCTTTGCTCGCCAGTTCAGATATGACCAACTATATGTTGGCAATCTGAACACTAACCTGGGTTTTATGGGGAGCCTGATCGACGGCGCTCGAGCTTGGCGGTATTTCATCGCTGGCTATACCGAGGCGCGGCTGTGTATGTCGTTGAGGACTCTGAACTTGCTGATGACTCTGGGGTTCTCCCAATGGTACAATCTGTGACAACTGGGCTTAACATCAATTCCTTTGGTCTGAAGTGGATCTCTCAGCGGATGAAGCAGAAGGTGACCTAGAAAGGGGAGGGAAAAAGAGTCCGCGGATCGGGCATCCCCGAATTCATCGCCACCGCCGATAGTGAAGCTTCAGATGCTGAAAGCCTATGTTTTGAGGACATTGCAGGCGCTGAGGTACCACGGGACGTCCCAAGTGGATAGGGCTGGCCCCCATGGCAGAAATAGAGGCGGAGGAAGGGGAAGAGCGAGATTCCGACGTCCCTTTCAAGCAAAAGCAAAAGAACAGATCTCACAGGAAGGGGACGGTGAAGAAGCCTCACCGTCATGCTTCCATTGCTTCCGAGAGTGAGTCGGTCACAGTTGTCTCTTCTCTTGCTCCATTAATTATAAAACTATCGGGCATAAACCAACCTCAGAGAAAGCTGCTCTCGGTCCGGGTAAGATTGATTCCCACTTGTAATACTTTCTTTTTGCATTGCGCAGCTAACTAATTAATATAGGATACAGGAACCGAGACTGCCAGGGAACAAGGGGAGCATTATGATCCCTTGTTCACCTACAAGGAAGGTGACGAAGCCAGCTATTTCATCATCTCTGATGAATCTGAGAGCGGCGAGGCTGGCGCTGGTCTGTCTGGTACTGGCAAAGGAAAGGAGAGCTTGATGGCCTCAGGCTCCAGGGAGTTAGTTCATGAGCCTGTGATGAGAGAAGGAGGACCTAGTTGTTGCTCCAGCTGTTGAGGCCCCCAGTGGCTCCGGGTTCTGCCTGTGCTGCTGCCATCGAGGAAGCCTCCGAGGATAATACCGAGGAGGCAGTTGAGATGACGCCTTTGGATGTATCAATTCCAACAGAGCTGGTGAGCAATTTTAAGCAGGTCAGGGAAGAAACGAGTACTTCAATTGTCGCGGATGTCGCAGAGCTAGACGTCTTGTATTGCGACCTGCCTTCCTACCAGCCAGAGCCTGCTGGTGACTTACCGATGGCCATGGGAACGATGGCTGCTCTTCTTTCTATTGAATTAACCGGTGAAATGATGGTAGTTTCTCTAATGCCACCAGTTTTGACCATAACTTGTCTCAGAATAATTACTAGCTCAACCTCTCCAACATTGATCGTCGAACCGGCCCTTTCTGGAGCGGTCACCAGTCCTACTTCAATTGTGGCTAGTGTGCTGGTGTCACTGAAAGCCTCTCCTAAGATACCAGTGATTTCTCATACTTCTCCATCCAGCATTTTTGCCACTTCAACCACTATCATGACGGTGAAACCGATGAAAATTTTGCCCTCAGAGACTACTCGTTCACCGGGAGTAATTGAGGCCGAGAAAGAATTTGTGCTGGAGATGGTTAACAGCTTCTACAAGAGCCTGAGGCAATCTATTGCCTTGTTTCTGAAGGGCTCGACTACTTCATTTGCTGCTCTGAAGGTGGTCCTCTCTCGTAATATTGAGAGCATCTGAGATTTCAGAGGGGACGACCACGCTGACTCACTGGAGCTTCTGGTGGAGAAACTTGAGAAGGACGCGAATGAATGATGTCAACTCTGCGGCTCAGACTTGAATCCCTTGGTGGATGAAGAGTTCAGACGTCTCATGGCTCAAATGCAGAAAGCTCATCAGGAGGCGCAGGAAGCAGCCGAGGTGATATCTTCAAACTTGAGGTCCTTGGAAACAAGAAAAGTAGAGATTGGAGATGCCATTGATGCTTCCAACAACGCTCTTCTTGATGCTGAAGACAAGATTGGAAGAGCCAAAGAGATGATCAGGAGGGCTAATCTTCTTCTATCCAAGGCTGAACCAGTGCGCCTTGAGGAGATCGCTCGGTTGGAGCAGCTCAGAGCTCAGAGTGAAGAAGCCTTGCAGTAAGAAATGGCACAAAGAGCAACTCTGACAGAAATTGAGGCTCGCTTATCCCAAATAGCGGACTTTAATGAAGCTGAGTTGAGATCACAGGTATTAATTAGAGCTGCCAAGGAGGGGAAAAGCAGGGTGGCCATGCTCGAAGGGCGGATCATGTCTTATGAGAAATCATCGTGACTTGTGACCTATGTATCTCTTTTTGTTTTGCTTTTTGAGTAAAATAAAGATGGTTTTATTTGACTCTTTTGTTTTATCTCTGCTTGCTTTATCTTTTGAAATTGTAGCAATTTCTAGCTTAATTACAGTTCTCAGAAGAAACAAGAGGACGATATAGTCTTCTCACTAATCTATTCAGAGATTAAAAATATGATAGAATTAGTGAGTAGATGAATCCACTAGGGATGAGAGAGGGTAGATATAATAATTCATTGGAATCACTAAATCTCAAAAAGATTAAGTCTGGAGACCCGTCAGTTCAGAGGTATCATGGACATAACTGATTAGGAATTATCAGACATGAAATTTTATCGTTCAGAGGTGATTAACTGGATGTAACGACAAAATAGAATAAAATTGGATAATTATCGATTCAGAGGTGACGAACTAGACATAACCTGTAAATTACCAATTAGAAAATATTTAATGTTCAGAGGTGGCGAACTGGACATAACAATAAATGAAAAGGTAAGACTTGGCTATCTGTTGGTTCAGAGGTGATTGACCAAACATGACCAATTGAGAAGCCACCAAGCTCAAAATTTGATGTTCAGAGGTTTACTGTTAACATGATAGCAAGAATTCTCGATCCTGGTGAAGGAAAGGAGAACAAGATTATGGACTCGTCTGTTCAGAGGTGTTAAACTGGACATAACAGTTTGAGTACCATAAAAAAGGAGAGATCTAGGTATTCGTCAGTTCAGAGGTAATATGGACATAACCGATTGGAAGTTGCTAGACTCAGGGCCCTGCCGTTTAGAGATGATGAACTGGACATAACGGCAAAGGAGTAGTCCCTACCGGACTGAAAGATAAGACTGAGTTATCTTTTGGTTTAGAGGTATCATGGACATAACCGATTGAGAAACCACTAAGCTCAAGATTTTTACCGTTCAGAGGTGACGAGCTGGACATGACGGTACAAAGAGGGAACCTGACTGTCTGTCGGTTCAGAGGTGATTGACTGGACATGACCGACTGAGACACCGCTGAGGTTAGAATTTTTCTGTTCAGAGGTGACGAACTGGACATAACTGCAAGGAGTAGTCATTCCGCTTCAGGAAACAGGACTTGATTATAATTTCTGTGGGAACATTGGCATCTCCTTTGGATGATTTTGAAAGAAATTGTCAGAGGTATATTGTTAACGTGACAACCAGAAGAGCCCACTGGGGACTGAAAAAGGGTGATAATAGACTCCGAGGGGGGTCTATCAGAAACTCGCAGGGAAGTTAGAAAAATGAGTCACATAAGAGATTATGTGTTAGAAGCAACGTAATAAAAAGAGCTCTGTGGGATTCGATAAAGAGATAATTGCTTCCCTGGAAAGTTGTAAGAGGTAGTGATTAACGTAACAACCAAATTCCTCGTTGGGGAATTAGAAGGAGATTGTGTTTGAAGTGATCGAAGCAACTTCTCCGCTTGGGGATTTATGCAAGCAACTTGTCAGAGGTGTGATGTTAAGGGTTCGTTTACCGTTAGAGGTGTTTAAACATAACAGTAATTTAAGTGGACCTGTCATTCTATTGAAAAGAATGACAAGTGGAGTTTTGATCTGCTAGAGGTATTAGCCAGATCCACGGGGACGTTGATTTTATCCGCCAGGGAACATGTAGGGTCTTGCTACCAGAGGTTTAATGTTAACATGATAGGTTTGACTTGTGATTCATTCTGTAGGGAGAAATGAATGTGATTTTATGTGGTCCTACCATTCTATGGACGAGAATTAATAAGTAATTTTGGAGGGGAATCAAATGGGATCAGGTCCCTTGAGATTTTTAGCAAACCCTCAGCTGTCAACGGATTTGATATGCCTTTACCAACTACCATTTGAGTTGGGCTAGCCATGCTAGTATGATGAGTTATTGAGGATTTATATTGGGCTTAAAAGTCAATATTTTCCTCTAGCCTTATTTACCGAAGGCTTCAGATCATGTCACTTGGACATTTCTACATTCCGCTGGTGATTGTTTGAAATCTCGCTAGGGATGTTAGAGTTATTAAGAGCTCCGTGGGAAGTGAGTTAAGTAGAACTGAGATTAATTCTGCTTGGAAAGGAATAATCAAACGATTCTAATTTGAATGACCAGAGGTTAACATGGTCATAAGAAATACTGATTTAATCAGGGATCAAGGGTAGTATTTCTTTAGAAATTTGCCATTAATTGGCATCATAAGTATGACGCCATCTGGAGTCGTCAGCCGATAGATCCCATTAGAGCAGACTGTTTCTATCACGAACGGCCCTTCCCATTTGGGCTAGAAGCCTTTGGTTTTATGTGTCATGACCATTGGTCGCCTGACGACTAAAACCAAATCTCCTTTCTGGAATGTCCTTTCTTTAACCTTCTTATTGAAGGCTTTGAAGATCTGAGCTTGGTACAACTCAATGCACTGTTGAGCTTGTAGTCTTTTCTCCTCTAGGGCTTCAAGCTCTTGAAGGCATAGGCGATCATTGTCTTCCTTAGTCATCTTGGTTGCTAAGACGACTCATAGCGATGGCATCTGGATCTCTAGAGGTATAACTGCCTCACACTCGTATACCAGTAAAAAATGTATGTTGCCTGTTGGGGTTCAGACCGTACTCTGGTAGGCCTAAAGATATTCACTGAGCTTCCCATCCCAATCTTGTTTATTTGACAAAATGAATTTCTTGAGTACCTTGATAATTTTCTTATTGAATGCTTTTGCTAAACCATTGGCATCAGGGTTATAAGCAGTTGAAGCCACATTCTAAATTTGGTACTTATTGCAGAACTGGTAGAATACTTGGCTTGCAAATTCGGGACCGTTGTCATGAATGATCCGCCGGGGAACACCAAATCGATGAATGACATGGTGCTTAATAAAGTTGACTACATTGAAAGTTTTGACTTCAACAAGTGGTATAGTTTCAGCCCACTTAAAGAAATAGTCGGTTATTGCTAAGATGAACCGATGACCTTTCATCGATGAGGGACTGATAATACCTATAATGTCAATTCCCCATGCTTCGAATGGCCACAAAGAAACCGTCGAGTGAAATAACTCCGGGGTTGGTGTATGAAGTCCACTTGAATTTGACAAGCTTTACACCTTTATGCATATTTAGTTGCGTCAGCCATCATAGCCGGCCAATAATAACGAGTCTATGCAATCGGTCCTTGAGCTTCAGACCTGGTTGATGAGCACTGCATATGCCGTCATGCACCTCTTTAAGCACTTCTTTGTTGGCCCGAAGATTACAATCCCCGGATTATGTGTTTTGATGATAACAAACCATATAAAAGCTATTTGGTACTAATAGAAGTTCAAGAATAAATCTCAGGTTGACACAGGTATTGATGGCTCAAGAGTTCACAAGCATGGGATATTATGGTCTAGCTCAAAAGTTGTTCAACATTAACTATCAGAGACTCTGACTTGCAGACTCTTGTAGTTAGTTTTTGTTAAAGAGTAGTATATATCATTGAAGCTCAAAACCACACACACACATATTGCACGTTTTCCAAAAAGAATGTTTTTGGCTTTTGATAAAATATCTTCTGTTTAAATATCAGTATATTTAGTTTACTGTATTTCAAAAACCTTACAAATATCCTTTCAAAATATTACAAATCTTCAAACTATATTTTAACCTGATTTTCAGTCTTTGACCTAGGGCGATCGACCGGGCTTATTACAGGTCAGAGCGGTCGACCGTGCGGTCGACTGAAGTTCTGACCAATAGGGGTGTGCATGTTGTGCACGTTCCCCGGTTGACCGGCCCCTATTGCGGTCGACCGGGCGGTCAACCGTCTGTAACACCCTTAGTCTCTATTTGGGACGGTCAACCAGCCGGTTGACCGGAGGAGGTTAATGGTCAAATATTTGAAAAGCCGGCCGACCGGCTGGTCGACTGTGTGCCTTCTGTTTTGACAGAAACGGAACGTGATTTTGATTTAAAAACGTGGTTTGCTGGATTTAAGGGTCAAATTCTTCCTGTTTTGTTCAGCTAGAAGTTTTCTAAATATTCTCTTCCTAAAACTATATAAAGGGGTGTTTAGTGTTGAGGTTTCTTACAACAACATTTTGAAAATATTCAAAGTTTTGAGCACTCTTGAGAAGAAGTTTTTATTTCAGTTTTTGTGCTTTTATTCTCTGAAATTCTTGTGAAGTTTTTGGTTCTTTAATTCTCTCTTCTACTTTATTTTTTCACTTACAAAACCTTGAGCTTCAATCTTATATATTATTCTCTAGGGTTTTGTAAAGAGGTGTTTTAAAGAGAGAGTTTGTGGTCTTTTGATCACTCAGTGCTTATTGTATTGTTGCTATACTACCTCTGGATTAGAGGAGTGTATTGAAGAGTTGGATACTCCATAGTGGTTGTAATTCCTTTGTGAAAAGTTCTAGTGGATTGAAAATCCTTCTTTGTGAAGGCGGGGACGTAGAGCTGGGTGCTCGAACCTTGAAACAAATCTCTTTGTTTGCGTTTGATTTACTTGTCTATCTTATCTTCTATTTATTCATTCATTCATTATCGATCTATACTCTTACAACAAGATTGCATTGAGCACCTCAAATTCTTATCTAGAGGAATCACGAGGAAGAAGTTAAGAACCCTTCACGGGGTATACGGTTTCTAATATTACTTTGAGTGATCGTTTGCATCATCTCATTTTTATTTTGCATATCATGTTCACCATGCTATCGCATTCAAGTCTACTCCCGCCATCTCTGATGAAGAAGAAGAAGATGATGATGATGAAGAAGAGCTATCCCTCCTTGTAGGAAATGTAAACAGAATATATAACAAGGAAAAATACAACCATAGGAGACGATGGTAAGGAAAGAAGGAAAAGAAGGTTATATGCTACAACTGTCGGAAATCGAGACAAATCATGGCTGAATGTCCAGATTTCAAAAACAAGATATCTTCTTCAATCAAGCAAAAGAAGCCATTTATGAAGAAGGCTCTCAAAGCCATTTGGGATTCAGAAAGTGAATCCGTAGAGGAGGTGGACACTGCAAACGTGTGTTTTTTGGTAAACACACCTAAGGTAAATTCTGAACCATCTTTTGATGATAGTGGAGTAACTCAAGATGATTTATTAAATGCTTTTATAGAACTTTCAGAAAATTATGATTCTTTGAAGAAAAAATTCTTCAACATTGAAAAAGAAAAATGAAGTTCTTAAAAACAAAAGAAAAAGATGATTTATCTTCCACTCTTGTATCAACATAAAGGGATTTTGATGCATATAAGGTTTGATGCAAAGTTAAGTTTCCTAAGATTGATGAAAATGAGATTTCCATCTTGAAAACCAAAATCAACGATTTGGAAAATGTTGTAAAGAAATGTGAATTCAACAAAGCTAAGTTAGAAGACATGTTTTTAAAGAAAAATGCTTCAAAGTAACACACGCATACTTCACATGCTCACTCTTCCAAAACACACACCAAGCATGCTAATACACCACATGTTCACCATGCTAATACACCACACTGTTCATCATGCATATCATGCTTTTAAATATGGGAGATTTTATAAATGTACTTATTGTGGCCGTAATGGTCATCTAGCTAAATTTTGCTATGATCATATAAATGGTACTAATAATCATGTTTGGATTCGAAGTACTAACGTAATAGGCCCATGGGTACCAAAATCAACAACTCAATTTGATATAGGTACATACCAAGGCTTCAAGACGTAGGGAGCGGTGGTACCTTGATAGTGGTTGCTCAAGGCACGTGATATAGGACATCAACAATTTTGCAACCCTATCAAGGTACGTTGAAGGTGGCACCGTCACCTTCGGAGATGATTCCAAGGGAAAATTGGTACATCTCCCTTAATTGAAAATGTAGTTTTAGTTAATGGTCTTAAACATAATCTACTTAGTATTAGTCAACTATGTGATCGTGGTTTCAAAGTTGTCTTTTATGAATCTTCTTGCAACATTTTCGATTGTAAAATCAATGATTGTATTCTCACCGGATTTCGTGAAAATAATATTTATATTATTGATATGTATAATCTAAATTGCAAAACTAAATGTTTAAATGCTTTTGATGAGGATTCATTGTTATGGCATAGAAGATTAGGCATGTATCTTTTGACCATCTTTCTAGTGTTAATTCTAAGGAATCGGTGAAGAGTATTCCTTACTTGAAGTTTGATAAGGACTGCATTTGTGATGCGTGCCAACTTAGAAAATAAACCAAGTCCTCCTTCAAGCCAATCAAGGATATCATGACATCTAGCCATTAGAATTGATCCACATAGATTTGTTTGGTCCAACTAAAACTAAAAGCTTAAATGAAAATCGCTATGTTTTTGTTTTAGTTGATGATTTTTCTCGTTTTACTTGGATTTTCTTTTTGGAACATAAAGATCAAGCATTTTCATTTTAATGTTTTTTGAAAAAGGGTTGAAAAAGAAAAAGATTTTTCGATTTTGCACATAAGAAGTGATAGAGGTGGTTAGTTCATCAACCAATCCTTTATTACTTATTGTGAAGAAAATGGAATTAAGCATGAGATGTCATGTCCTAGAACTCCACAACAAAATGGAGTCGTTGAAAGGAAGAATCTTACTCTTCAAAAAATGGCTAAGACTATGATAAGTGAATAAGGGCTCCCTTAATACTTATAGGCCGAGGCCGTAAACACCGCATGCTATATATCGAACAGAATTTATTTTTGTAAAAATTCCTCTAAAACTGCTTTTGAAATCTATCATTTGAGAAAACCAAATGTTTCGTATTTTAGAGTTTTTAGATGCAAATGGTTTGTTTTGAACACCAAAGATAATTTGGGTAAATTTGATGCTAAGGCTTTTGAAGCAATTTTTGTTGGTTATTCTAATACTAGAAAAGTATATAGAGTGTTCAATAAATCATCTCTTACAATTGAAGAATCTATGCATGTTAAGTTTGAGGAATCTGATGCATTTGTTAAGAATGTTATAGAGATTGACACTTTAGGTGAAGACATGGAGAAAGTATCCATGAAGGACTCACCCATCTAAGAAGACAAGCAAAAACTCAATGGTGAAGTTCAAAAGGATGAAGTGGAACAATCTCAATCACTTCCAAAAGATTGGAGATATGCTACAAATCATCCCAAAGATCTCATCATAGGTGATGTATCAAAGGGGGTAACTACTCGCTCCAAACTCCATGATTTGTGTGATCATTATGCATTCATTTCCCATATTGAACTCAAAAATATCCTCCAAGCCGAGGGTGACTCATATTGGTTGCTTGCTATGCAAGAAGAGCTCAATCAATTTGAGCGCAATCAAGTTTGGTATCTCATTCCTAAACCCCATGATAGACTAACAATTGATACTAAATGGATTTTTAGGAACAAGTTGGATAGGAAATATTATTAGGAATAAAGCTAGGTTAGTGGCCCAAGGTTACACCTAAATCGAGGGAATCAATTTTGAGGAAACCTTTGCACCCGTAGCACGGTTAGAAGCCATACGGATCACACTAGCTTTTACATCTTATAAAAATTTTAAACTTTTTCAAATAGATGTAAAAAGTGCATTTTTAAATGGTTTTATTGAAGAGAAAGTATATGTTGAACAACCCCCCGGGTTTGTTGATCCTATATATCCAAACTTTATTTTCAAACTAGATAAAGTATTGTATGGTTTAAAACAAGCTCCTAGAGCTTGGTATGAAAGACTTTCAATATTTCTTCTTTCAAATAGTTTTATTAAAGGTAAAGTAGACACCACATTGTTTACCAAACATGTTGATAGTGACATTCTTATTGTACAAATCTATGTTGATGATATAATTTTTGGATCTACTAATGAATTACTTTACAAAGAGTTTGAATCATGTATGCAGAATGAATTTGAAACGTCTATGATGGGAGAGTTAAACTACTTCCTTGGACTCCAAATCAAGCAAAGGAGTGATGGGATCTTCATAAGTCAAGTCAAGTACACTAAGAAACTCATCAAGAAATTTGGACTTGAAGGGACTAAAACTTGCAATACTCCCATGGCTACCACAACCAAACTTGACAAGGATGACCAAGGTAAGAGTGTTGACATAAAACTTTATACAAGCATGATTGGTAGTTTGTTGTATTTAACGGCTAGTAGGTCAGATATTATGTTTAGTGTATGTCTTTGTGCTAGATTCCAATCTTGTCCTAAACAGTCCTACTTGATTGCGGTAAAATGCATTATTCGATACCTTAAGGGCACTATTGGAATGGGTCTATGGTATCTGAAAACCAGACAATTCTCAATGACGAGTTTTTTGGATGCTGATTATGCAGGTTGTAGAGTGGATAGGAAGAGTACTAGTGGACATGTCAGTTTTTAGGAAATTGTCTTGTTTCAAGGTCTTCCAAGAAACAAAATTTTGTAGCTCTCTCAACCGCCGAGACTGAGTATGTTGCGGCTGGGGCATGTTGTGCTCAAGTCCTTTGGATGAAACATACTCTCCTTGATTATGATTTGCATTATGATCATGTTAAAATACTTTGTGATAATACTAGTAACATTCATATGACTAAAAGTACAAACTAACATAGTAAGACCAAGCACATAAAGATTAAATATCACTTTCTTAGAGATCATTATGAGAAAGGTGATATTGATATTGATTATGTTTCAACTGAATTTCAACTTACAGATATTTTTACTAAACCACTTAATTTTAAAAGATTTTCTTTTATATGTGATGAACTCAATGTTTGTATTATTGATTCATGTGTTTTCATGTTTGTTTACTAACCCTTTTTGATGTATGACAAAAAGGAGGAGAAGTATTGGGTTATGTATTGGGTTTATTTGTTTTGATGTTTGTTTTGTATGTCTCATATATGTTTTCATGTTTACCTTTCATTATGGTTTCATGGTTTCATGTTTCATGTTTTATACTTGATTAATAAAGCATTATTTAAGGGGGAGCTTTTACCTCCCTCCTATATTTTGTGTTATAACTTATATGTTTTGTCATCATCAAAAATGGGGAGATTGTTGGCCCAAAAGTTACAATTCCCGGGTTATGTGTTTTGATGATAACAAACCATATAAAAGCTATTTGGTACTAATAGAAATTCAAGAATGAATTTCAGGTTGAAACACGTATTGATGGCTCAAGAGTTCTCAAGCATGGGATATTATAGTCTAGCTCAAACGTTGCTCAACATCAACTATCAGAAACTCCTGCTTGTATACTCTTGTTGTTAGTTTTTATTAAAGGGTAGTATATATCATTGAAGCTCAAAACCCCACACACATATTACACGTTTTCCAAAAAGAATGTTTTTGGCTTTTGATAAAATATCTTCTGTTTAAATATCAGTATACTTAGTTTACTGTATTTCAAAAACCTTACAAATATCCTTTCAAAATATTACAAATCTTCAAACTATATCTTAACCTGTTTTTCAATCTTTGACCTAGAGCAGTCGACTGGGCCTGTTACAGGTCAGAGCGGTCGACCGTGCGGTCGGACCGGAGTTCTAACCAATAGGGTGTGCATGTTGTGCACGTTCCCTGGTCGACCGAGCAGTCGACCGGCCTCTATTGCGGTCGACCGTCTCTAACACCCTTAGTCTTTGTTTGGGATGATCGACCGGCCGATCGACCGGGGGAGCCTAACGGTCAAATATTTGAAAAGCTGGTCGATCGGCCGGTCGACCGTGTGCTTGCCGTTTTGACAGAAACGGCTAGTTTCTGAATCCTGATTTAAAACGTGATTTTGATTTAAAAGCATGGCTTGCTGGATTAAGGATAAAATACTTCCTGTTTTGTTCAGCTAGAAGTTTTCTAAATATTCTCTTCCTAAACCTATATAAAGGGGTGTTTAGGGTTGAGGTTTCTTTCAACAATATTTTGAAAAGATTCAAAGTTTTCAGCATTCTTGAGAAGAAGTTTTTATTTCAGTTTTTGTGCTTTTATTCTCTGAAATTCTTGTGAAGTTTTTGGTTCTTTAATTCTCTCTTCTACTTTATTTTTTCACTTACAAAATCTTGAGCTTCAATCTTATATATTATTCTCTAGGGTTTTGCAAAGAGGTATTTTAAAGAGAGAGTTTGTGGTCTTTTGATCACTCTGTGTTTATTGTATTGTTGCTACACTACCTCTGGACTAAAGGAGTGTGTTGAGGAGTTGGGTACTCCATAGTGTTTGTAATTCCTTTGTGAAAAGTTCTAGTGGATTGAAAATCCTTCTGTGCGAAGGCGGGGACGTAGAGCTGGGTGCTCGAACCTCGAAACAAATCTCTTTATTTGCGTTTGATTTACTTGTCTATCATGTCTTCTATTTATTCATTCATTCATTTTCGATCTATACTCTTACAATAAGATTGCATTGAGCACCTCAAACTCTTATCTAAAGGAACCATGAGGAAGACGTTCAAAACCCTTCACGAGGTACACGGCTTCTAATCTTGCTTTGAGTGATCCTTTGCATCATCTCATTTTTATTTTGCATTGATTAATTTGATTAGCCTTACACCTATTCACCCCCTTCTAGGTGTAATTTTATTCTTGTACTTCAGAGTTAGAGAGTCATCGAAGTAAGATACCGTCATATGAGCGGTGGTAGAGTGTCTTTACTATCAGATCAAAGTAAAAGCGGAGAGACCTTCATCGAATAGAAGCTACTTCCTTAGGGTTTTCCGGTAATATGTTGTGTAGAGCATAGTCGATGAAGGGAAACTTTGAATCTCGAGGTTCAAAACCTATTGAGGTTACATGGACTCCATTGGTTTCCAACATTCGCTTAGGGCAGACAAGGCGTCGAGCTGCCACTGTAAGATGATAAGTTGTGTCATTAGTAAAGCCAGTGTAGCTACTAGCGCAGCCAAAGCATCTGCCTTAGTACTTTAGAGATGGGACACATGACCGATGTAAAAGCTATCAAATAGATTATTCATCCTGATGACTGCATGGTGATAAGGCATCAAGTTTTCGTGTCAGACTTCATATTCTCCTTTGACCTGATTGACAACTAGCTTCGAATCACCATATGCTTCTAGATAGCGTACCACCATTTCATGAGCGAGCTGAAGGCCAATGAGTAGAGCATTATACTCCGCGACATTGTTAGAACAGGGTGTCATCAATGAGAATGCTCGAGGAAGGACATGATTTTGTGGTGAGATAAATAATACCCCCACACCGGCGATTATCTTGCCTTCAGGACTTGTTCTTGATGCTCCATCAAAGAACATCTGCCACACTTCATCCTCTAAGATCATGTTGGATTCGAAGACCTCGTCTGGGATATCTTCGTGAAGCTTTGAGCTCTCCAGAACTGGATGAGCTGCCAGAAAGTCTGCAAGGACTTGACTTTTGACTGCCTTCTGAGGGACAAAGATCATGTCATATTGAGACAAAAGGATAGCCCACTTGACTAACCTTGAATTTAGCGATCCTGGCTTTGTCATAAGGATGCACAAGGGGTTAACTCTGGAGATGACATATATGGTTTGGCCAACCAAGTAATGTCGTGTCTTTTGAACGGCAAAGACAAGAGCTAAACACACTTTCTCCACAGAGTTATACCGGGATTCAGCTCTTATCACAGTCCTGCTTAGATAGTAAATGGATTATTCTTGGCCTACGTCGTTCTTTTGAGCAAGGAGGGCGCCCAGGGAATGGTTCATAGCTGTCACGTAGAGAAAAAACGGTTTTCCTGATGTGGGAGCCACCAGGACTGGAGGTTTAGTGAGGTATTCTTTGATATCCTCGAAAGCCTCTTGACAGGCTTTATCCCATACAAAAGAGACACCCTTTTTCATAAGCTGGGTGAATAGTTGGCAGCGGCTCGAGAGATTTGTAATGAACCTTCGGATGTAGGCTAACCTTCCTTGTAGACCCCTAAGTTCCTTGAGATTCAAAGGTGGTTGCATGCACTGGATAGCTTTGACCTTGTCTGGGTCAAGTTGGATGCCTTTTGATGTGACAATGAATCCTAGAAACTTACCACTTGAAACACTCAAGAAGGACTTTATTGGGTTCATTTTCAACTGATGAGCCCACATTACATCGAACATTGTTTGGAAGTCACGAAGATGATCATTTTTATCGTGACTTTTGATAGCAATGTCGTTGACGTAGCACTCCACCATTTTTTAGAGGTGGTTATGAAAGATTATGCTCATTGCACGTTGGTAAGTTGCCCGAGCATTTTTCAATCCAAAGGGTATAATCGTATAACATATACCCCCAACGTCGTCCGAAACGAGGTGTGCTTCTCATCTTCTGGGTGCATCTTGATCTGGTTATACCCTGAGAAGCCATCCATAAAAGATATTCTCTCAAAGCCGCAGATGTTGTCAATCATGATGTCAGTGATGGGTAGTGGGAATTCATCTTTAGGATAGGCTGCATTAAGATCGTGATAGTTGATACAGATTCGGATCTTTCCATTCTTTTTAAGAATGGGGACAATGTTAGCAACCCAATCCGGATACTGCTCCTCTTGTATGAAGCCACATTCAATGAGTTTATAGACCTCGGCTTCGATGGCTTCCATAGTATCAGGGCAAAACAGTCGCTGTTGTTGTTTCACCGGCTTAGCGCCAGGCTTGATGTTTAATCGATGCATGGCTATTTGCGGATCAAGACCGGGCATGTCTTCATAATTTCATGCAAAGACATCTATATACTCTCATATAAGAACTATCAATTTCTCTCTTTCTGTAAGTGACAAACTTTCACTTATAAAGATGGGTTTGGGGTGATCTCGACTACCGACATCAACCTGAATTACCCTATCCTCGGTGGGTGACTCGCAATATTCAAATCGCTTTTCCCACTGAAGATCGAGTTGTTGAGCCCAAGGTTCAGCATCGAATGTTTCAGTAACCTCCTCATGCTCCAATTGATTGATTGAAGTCATATTGACGAATAGGTTTTTAAAAGGACCCCTACACTGGCATCCAATTCCCACTCGGATGAAATAAAGGAATGTGACCGGAAATATTCGTCTTCTTCGGCCTGAAACAAAGCGGGAGGTGTGACATATCCCAAATCTCTGCATGTTTTATCATAGTAGTCTGCTGGCTTTCCCTTTAGCACAAAGGTTTATAGGAGACCACGTCGTCCCTTTACACTCAAGCCATGCCCACGCTGTAGGTTATACCCCATTTTTCTCATCATGCGGCGTGCTGTATGTGCATAATGGAAAATTTGTGGGGGTTCTGAGTCCGATCCTGAGTCTGTAAGTATAGACTTTCGGGGTTGGACCTTACCCAATATTATCGGCAATTGGTTCCTTCTGGATGGAGGGACCACAAAGACATAGCCTTTTTCATTCTCTATAGGCGTACCTGTTGAGCTTAGCATAGACAAGGGTATATGCAAGGAGATATCATCTACGGTTTTAAGCAAATCAACACTCGCAGAGTAATCGAAAGTGATATTTTCATTGATCACCCATTCATCATCGTTGAGGATTGTTGAAATATGACACAATGGGTTTAAAAGCAGGAATAGCTGGCGCATCTCCTTCTGACTCCGAATCTGCTTCATTGCCACTGTCGTCGCTTTCAAGCAGTGGTTCTTTAGTTTCTTTATTTGCCTCCTGATAGAGGAGAACATCAGTAAAGTAATTTTCAACACCTTTGAACAGCTATTTTTCAGCGAACACCGTTCGTACTGTTGTGTTATCTTCCACATACTTGAAGCACTGATGTGGAGTAGAAGAAACGATCCAATTAGCGTGAATTCAAGGCCTTCCAAGCAACAAATTGTATGACGTGTCAGTGTCGGTAACATAAACGTCACTTCAGATTTAGATCTCTGATTCGACAACGAAGTCGGGTTTTTCCCAATGGGTGACTACTCCCTGCGCTGAAGCCGTATATGGTAGTAGTCATTGCCAATAATCTGTTCAGTAGTATCTGGAGAAAGTAGAGGAGCCTTTTAGTGATGATACTGAGTGCAGACCCTGGATCAACCTGTACCCTCTCGATACACGTCGAGCCGATGTAACCAGTGTAATACAAAGGTCGATCATGTTTATTATCTTTGAGGAGCATGTCCTCAGCAGTGAAGGTGATGGCAGATATTCTCAGATGTGCATGATGACATTCAGGACACAAAAGCTGAGTGTTATCTTCAGAAGCTTATGGCATGTGTGTCAGAAATGATTCTGAATTAGCCAGTGCATCCCTGAGTGCCTCTCTTATCTTTTTTGAGAGGCGGAGTAGCTCGTATATGGTGATCCGAGCTGGAATATTGACTAGCTGTGCCAATATGTCAAAGCGAAAAGGAGCATCAAGTCCCTGGCCCGAAGTCTTCTTTAATATGCGGTCGAACTGGACTTCTTTCTGCTTTTCTTTTGTCAGTGTTGGAATTGAAACCAAAATAGGTATTTCTACTGACGTCGTTGGCTGTTGTGTCTCATCAGTAGTTTTCTCGTATTGTCTTAGGTATGATTTCCCAGACCTAGTACTCGTTGGCTGGGGTGCAGCCTCCTGTGTCGCAAAGGTATGCTTCTCATTTTTAGAATCACTGAGAGAAGCTACCGTTATGTTGTCATCATCTGACAGGATAGATAAAATGTTACAGGGCTTCTTCCTTGGTTCGGGCTTCCTTAACTCCCATTGTTCATCCTTGGCGAGATCTGGGTGCACCCACATGATTTCCCCAGTCTTTAATGTCAGTGGGAGGAGACCTCCAATCTCCTTTTGCTTTGCTAAAGGATTATTTACTTTCAGTCGTGCCTGTAGGACTGGAGCACGTCCGTCAGATACAGTCACCTTTGGAAGAGTGCCGAACTCAAGAGTGACCATATTTGCAGTGTCTTTCTTTTGTTTCGACTTTAGCGTCAGAACTCCAGCATCAATCAAAGTTTGAATTTTGTCCTTGAGGACAAAGCATTTGTTGGGAGGATGGTGAACCGTCCTATGGAAGCAAATGGAATATTGTAACCACTTGCTTTGTTGGGAGGACAAAGCATTTGTTAGTACGTCCTGCTTCATTAGGGTGTCGAACATCCTGCAGCTTCAATTTGTTGCCCTTTTGGAGCAAATGGAGTATCGTAACTACTTGCTTGTCTTTAAAGGAGTACTGTTTCAGAGGAAACTTGAACTCCTGATTGCTGGTGCCACCTTTCTTGGTTTTCAGAGGAGCTTCCCCCGATAACTCCACGGACATGGTTTCTTTCCCCTTTGATTGAGAAGATTGTGCCATCTCGCCACGTCCTTTATTGGCAACTCCCCATTTTCCCTTGGGTATAAAGGCTTAAACTTTTTAGCTGACTTCTCGGCTATTTCAGCTTGTTCGACCAGCTCTTTCCAAGTGTGGGTTTTGACAGCTCCCATGCGGATCTCTACTTGGTCTAGGAAGTTGTGCCTGCATATCTGTAATAACATAGGCAACGGCATTCCTGCTAAACACATTAGAGATAGATTCCTGAATCTTTCGATGTAGTCAAGGACAGATTCTCTTTTCTTCTGCACGGTGGAAAGGAGCTTATCCATGGTTACCTCGGTGTCATCCTCGTAGAAGTAAGAAAGGAACCGAGTTTTCAAATCGACCCAAGAGTTGATGAAGCCTGGCGCGAGGCTTCTGAGCTAGTCGAAGGCCACTCCTTTGAGAGTGTCGATAAACAATCTGGCTATAATAGCATCATTATCTATGACGTTATCGGTATGGGACAAAAATTAAGAGATATGTTGGTTTGGCGAGCTCTTGCCATCATATGTATGTAATGTAGGTGGCTTGGACTTTGGCGGGTATGGCACTGAGTCCCATTCAATTGGGTAAGGATGAGTCATGCCCACCTTTTTCAGCTCATCCCTTTGAACTAGGGAAGCGATCTGAGCCTGGATGCCTTTAATCACCTCGACATCGACCGAGGAACTTTCCTTTGACTTCTCAGTCTTAGGTTATTCATCGTTGTTATGCTTTTCCGCGTTATGATTTCTTCTAGTGTCATTGTTGTTCCGGTTAATGAGGAGCTGAGCTAGCATTTGCTGGATGTTGTCCAATGCTTCTTGCTGGATCTTGGAGGCCTACTCTTGAGCCTCCGTCCATCAGTGAAGATCCTCGTTGTTGTTGTCGGCCATGTTAACTGACATTCTGCCCGTTTGAACAGAGCTAACCGTTGCTGAAGAGGCATAGCTACTAACTTCTTTGTCGTCGTCTGACCATTGGAAAAGGCTCCTTGATGGTCCTGGCGATATTGCCCCCGTGGAAGGGGAGGGTTGTTCATAGTTGAAGGGTATTGCTACCCTGGACCGGTGCCTTGGAACGCACCTTCTTGTCCTACTAGGACTTGACCCAAACCAGGGCTATAATCTGAATCTGGAGAACTAAACAGAGAGGAGTCAGCATTCTGTCTACCTCATCTACCCCTGAGCGGTCTACGTCCTCTTCCTACCATGTTGACGGACGCGGAAGGAAGATCTGGCACAATTCGTGCTTTGTTCCTTTTCTGAGGCTTTATAAGTGATTGAATTGATAATCAGCTGAAAATCGATTGTCGGGCTGGACCGGTGTTAGAGGCTGACACTAGTCAGCAATAGGCTGAATGGACCGTCACCAACTAGCACCCCACTTGTTCGCAGCAGGGGGAGAAGTATGGAGTAGTTCTAACTTTCGCTTGTTAGTTAAGAACTCTCGTAGGTCGAAATTAATCGAGCTTAAGCGATCCAGCGCAAAGACTCGAGCGGATCGCTTACTGGTCCTTTCAGGTGATTTTGAAATCACCTTTTTGCTTATAACTCTATTTGCAGGGGCAGACTTAGCACCATAGGGCTTTGGAAGCGAAGCACGGGATAGTGCTTCGTTCTTTTCATTACCATGGAGGCAATTAGCACTGCATAGTGCTTCAGTTCCAGATTCGCGGTTGAGAACTCTGTTAGCACCCTTAGGCGTTGAAGCTGCATAAGCACCGCCATCAGCACCCAGGGGTGATCCCTTAACTTTGCTCTGAAGAGCGGACTTAGCGCTAGAAGAGCGCTTTTTTAAGCAAAGTTATTGTGGCTTCGCGCCTCTGTGACCCTGGTTTAGCCTCTCAGGGTTTTAAGAATTCAAGGAGTTTTCTTCCTTTAAAGGAAGGTGTTGGACACTCAAGAAGACTCAAATACGGGATCAAAGCTCAAAGCATTCAACATTGCTAGTGGAGAAGCCCGGTTGAAGATCTTATAGTCACCTAGAGTCTTGTAAGATATTAATTTGTTAAAGTGTAGTATATAGTATTGATGCTCAAGAAGTTACACACACAAAATACAGGATTTCAAAAAAATACAAGTTTTGGTAGTATTGATATTTTGCATGTTTGATTTTGATACATGTCTCATAATTTTTCTAAATTTTATAACAAGTTTAGAATATGTATTTCATCACCTGTGCATTGCTACATTACCTATAAACTAATACAAAATATTTTGAAAATTGTTTGAAATTCAAAATTCATACAGAAAACTATTTCAGGCCAGAACAGTCGACCGGACAGTAGATCGGTGACCATTTCAGGCAAAATCGATCGATTTTCCGGTCGACCGGGCCTTTGTCCAACGGCGTGCATGTTTGTGCACATTGTCGGTCGACCGATCATCGACTGACTGAGAGACCCTAACTCTCGGTTAGGGTCGGTCGATCGACCCGGTCGACTGATAGTTTAGTTTTTCATTTTAAACTACCGAGCGGTCGACTGAATCCAATGGCTCTTTTCTGGATGATCTGTCAGTCGACCGGCGGGTCAATCCACATGCTGCCATATGGTCATAATGTTGACCCAAAGGCCTTCCACCCTAGTTTTGATGATGATTAACTCATGTAGTTATGTTTACTAATAATCTTGTGTTGTTTAAGTTTCAGATCATTAACCAAGATATTAGTTGGTGATTAGCTTCAACAAGGAGTTTAGAAGCTTTTCATGATGATTCCGGTGCCAAAGCTTAAGGATCATACCTTTGCACTCGGTGGATCATGTTTGGGAGCTAGTCAACTTGAAGATGGAAGATCGTCAAGAAGACTTAGGTATCCTAGTTTAGATAGTGTGTTTAGATCCATTTGTAAAGCTTAGTATAGTTGATATGCTCAAGTGCACAAACACACACGTTTCATATTTTGGATTTGGTTTTCATGAATAGTAGATCAAAACAAGTTTACTTTATTTCTATGTATATTAGATATGTTCTAAATATACATACATGCTTTAAACTTGCTAGACAAACTTATTTTGACTATCCTATTCATGTTTTGGAAAAATCAAGTTTGATAAAAATACAAGTGTTGGCTTTGATAAAATTTGCAAGACTCAAAAATGATTTGATATGATTGATATATGTCTTGAAATTCTTATCATTTGTTTGTGTTTCAATACAAAATGTTAAAACAAGTTTTATGGGATTTTTAGAAAAGATAAAAGATTTTTATAAAATATTTTAACATATTTTTCTAACTCAGGTTTGTGCTGACAGGCCAGGTCGGTCGACCGCACCATGGGGCCGGTCGACCCCAAGGGTCGACCGACGTGCACAGACTTGTGCACGTCTGGCAGACACAAACTCGGTCGACCGTACGGGTCGACAGGGTCTGAGAGCTCTGCTCTTTGTTTGTTTGGGTCGACCGTGCCGGTCGACCGTGGTGCCCCAACGGTCACATTTCTGACCGTTGGTGGTCGGCCGGGCCGGCCGACCGGCAGTCTGTCAGGCTGCCACATCAGCCTAACGGCTAGTTTCTAGTTTGGCCTATATAAACCCCATCTCTTTGAGTTTTTGGCCAAGGTTTTTAGAAGAGAAAAATTCCCAGCTTTCCAGAGTTTAAAACAAGTTTTCAAAAGAGTTTTTGGGCTTTAAACTTCTCATCTTTATTGTTTTGGGTTTTTAGAAAATCAAAGAAAACTAGGTTTTGGGAGATTGTATTGATTTTCATTTTCTATCATTTACAAGAGATTTCTCAAGAGTTTTTCTTTGTTGCTTGTTTCCAAAAAAACACCTTGATTCCACACTTGAGCTATCTTCTATCCTAATCTATTTAGGATCTTGTTTTTGTGGAAAGAGAATTTGGTTTGTGGTTGAAAGAAACCACTTGTTGTACACCCTTACTTTTGTTGTATCCCTCTTGGTAGAGGTTGATCGGGTGATTGGTTTACTCCCTCTAGTGAGAGGTGGAGTTGGAGTTTGATTGTAAACCCTCTTCGGTAGAGGTGTTGGTTGTTGTTGTTGTTTGGCTACGGGCGTACCCCTCGGTTGTGAGGCGGTGTTTGAGAGAGGAGTTCGGTACTCCCCTTGTTGTACAAATCCTTCTCAATGAAGGTTCCCTCGGTGGGAGTCCTCGGTGGACGTTGATAGTGGATTGGAAATCCTACACGGTGGTGTAGGCGGGGATGTAGAGCAAGGTGCTCAAACCTCGAAACATATCATTGTGTTTGCGTTTGATCCACTTATCTCTAAACTCTCTCTCTTTACATTTGTGCAAAGCATCATTCATTTCATATCATATCATCATACTTGCTTGTGTTGCCTTGCATTATTTCATATTGCTATTCATCTTTATATGCTTGGCTTGATTGTGTGTGTGCCTCACTTATACTTAACCACAAGAGCTTCACATAGCACCTCAACCCATTCAAGGGGAATCAAGAGGAGTTAGTCCAGAGCCCTTCACGGGGAATTCGGCTACACATGTGTGTTATATTAAGTGTGTTGCAAGAATTATTTTAAGCTTCCGCATTTAGCGCATTTAGTTCACTAGATTAGCACTTACACCTATTCACCCCCCTCTAGGTGTTTTTCAATTGGTATTAGAGCTAGTGCTCCTGATATTAGGCTTAACATCCTAGGAGTGAGATCCATTTGGTTGCTAATCTACATTTGCATTTGCACATTTGCTTGTTTGCACACTCATATAGTTTACCATGGACTTCATGACCCCACCTATGTTTGACCCTTCCAACATTGTTGTTTGGAAGATTAGAATGACCGTTTATTTACAAACCCTAGGGCATAAGGTTTACCTTTCCATTACCAAGGAATCCTACCTTAGTGATAGCAAGCATATAGGGGCCAATGCACAAGCCCTTGAGGCTATTAGAAGCACATTATCTAAAGATTATCTTTTACGTGTTTCTAACATTGATTCCGCCTTTGCAGTGTGGAATTTGTTGACAACCACCACCACCTCCAAGCTTCTATTGCCAAATCAACCGAAGGAGTCTAGTGGAGAATCTGATTCTCAATGCTTAATGGTCCAAGGGAATGACTCCCTTGAGGTACAATCGGAAACCCACTTAGATAGTGATGATTGCTCTAGTTCTTCAAATGATTATGTTGATCCCCATGCTTTGAATGAAGAACTATCTATTGTTTGTGAAAAATTAATAGAAAAATATAATTTGTTGAAAAAGAAAATAAGAGTTTGCATGCTAGACTTAACAGTGTTTTGCAAGAGAAGGTTGACGTCTATAATGAAAGGGATTCATTGAGATCTCAATTAGAACTTGCACTTAAAGAAAATGAGTTTTTAAAATCTAAAAATGATTGCCATGTTATTTTGAAGAAAAATGAAAATTTGTCTTCAAAAATTGATTTTGTTTTAAAAGAGAATGTTGCTTTGAAAAATAAAATTATTTCTATTTCAAATGATTTAGATGTGTGTTTAAAGAAAAATATTGTTTTACAAAATAAGATTGATGCACATGTTTGCCATGCTAGGGTAGTATCTCACACTTCACCCATTGCATGTACCTCTTCTTCTAAAATTAATGATGATATTTGTTTGTTAAAGAAGAGTGTAGATTGTTTGGGCTCCACTTTGAGCCAATGTGTTGTGGGCCATACACGTTTGGAAACTTTGTTTCGAAAGAAACAAATTTCATCTATTCATGCTCACCCTCCACGGCATACACATGCTTCTCACAGACACCATCTCACGTATGCTCATGTGTACACTTGTACACATTGTGGACGTAAGGGCCACCTTGCTAAATTTTGTTTTGATAGATTACATGATGTAAATTTAGCAAAGAATTTTGTTTGGGTTAGAGAAGGTACTAACCCCCATGGACCCAAAAGAGTATGGGTACCAAAGACCACCCCTCCTTTGTTTAATGTAGGTGTGGGCTCTCACATGACGTGAGAGTGATGGTACCTTGGAGTGGATGCGTTCGTACTTAAAGGAAATCAATTGGATGCATCACTTTCAAGGGAAGATTTGGTGGAGGACCACCTTCGTTTTGGAACTAGAGCGGTGCCCTCTTTGATTTTGGTATCGAATCTCTAACTCCTATTTATTGTTTACATGCTTTTCATGATCATATGTTTATAGCATGTTTTGATGTTTAGTGATCATCATGAATATGCCATGTTAACTAGATTAGTGTTATACATATTAGTTGGTTGAAACACCCATGTTTTATATGGACTTATATTTTTGTGTTCTCACCTTGGTTAAACTAATTTGTATGACCTAGATCTAATGCACATGCATGTACATATTGATCATATATGATTTGTATTTCATATTTTTTGATGTTTATAGATTATTGTGAAAATACCATGTTTATTGAATCCTTGACATACATGAATAGCAATTTGAGACACCCATTTTGTGTTCTCATGGTTGATTAGCAATCATGTTTATCATAGGTTTAATAACATATGTATTTGCATGATAATCATGTTTACGACACTAGTATAAATCCTAGTCTAAATGATTTGTGTTTTGTTTTTATGCTTTATGCCTTGATTATATGTTTAGATGTTAGTTTTCATTAAAACTAGAAGATTTATACTTGTACATAGAGTGGGCCACAAATAAATCCATATATGTTTGTGCTTGAATGCTTATTTGTTCCCATTAGATGTATTAGTATAGTCTAGTTTTGATGATCCATACATTTAAACTTGTATTCTCATTTTTGAATTTGTTTTATGATTGTGTGTTTAACTTCATGTATATGTCTATCTTGTCCAAACTATTAGATATACATGTTTATCCTTTTGAGCCACGTGCCTTAATGCATATATTTTGTGGACTCGTTGTGTTTTGGATATGTATGTATACTTTAGTTTGTATTAGACATACATATGCCTTGAAGATTAAATAAGTTTTGATGATCTTCATGTTTTCATGTTTAAGGAATATTTGAGCTTAACTGGAAATTTCATAATGCCATGTCACACACTACTTGTACACTCACCATTTTATTTTTATATTTCTCATGAGTATGTTTTTCATGAGCATGTATGGACTTTATTGAATATTGAGTGTTTCTAAGTGCTATGTGATTTACATGTGTTTTATGAAAATTATTTTTAGTTTATTCCTTGCTTGAAGGATTTCGTACTAGTTAACAAAACTTTTCATTTTAACTAGTTCGTATTCTTCGTTTTGATATGAGTTATACCATGCTAGTATTGTTATTTCAATTGGTATCATTGAACTCTTTCAATTGGTATCAATTTGATCCTTTTGTATACTCATAATTGTTTATTGTGTATGTATATTTTCAATTGGTATCATCTATTGGTGATTGGTACTCATTCTATTTCATACACATATATATGTTTTATTTGTGCTATTATATTTCTATATCTTGAGCACAAATCTTGTTTATGCTAGAGTTTGAGCTTCAACTTTATTTCAATTGATTTGGTTTTCAATTGGTATCTTATTTCAAGCCTACGCATAGTTTTTGTTGGTATTTCATAAAGGGGGAGAAAATCCGTTTTTCATTTTTCAATTGGTTTTTGATTTCCACTCCCACACTTTATGATATTTATTTTAAGCATATCAAAATTGTTTATATGGCTTAAAAAGAAAAATATTTTTTATATCAAGATGTCTTGTGTTTTAAATTGGTATCTAAAAATTTTGTTTAAAGTAAAATACAAAAGTTTTTTATTATATTTCTTATATGCAAGGAGAGCTTAACATCTCTTCTACATATAGATTCATGTTGAGTGTATTGTGTATTGAAGAGCTTAACATCTCTTCTTTATGTGGTACACGTGTGTAGGGGGAGCTTCACATCTCCTCTTATGCATTACATAATGTGTGTTATGTGAATTAGGGCTTTACATCCCTCCTTCATGTAATGCATATGTGTAGGGAAGCTAACTTAGCGTCTTCCTCTTCATGAATGTATATAGCATATAACATTTATTAATCTTTGTTTATTTTCAATTGGTATCAAGATGCTTCATTGACATATTTTAAATTGATATCCTAATTGATTGTCACCCCTTATTGACCTTGTTTTTATTTTTAGACAAAAAAGGGGAGAACATTATTTTATTGTTTTAATTGACAAAAAGGGGAGAAAGATTTTTACCCCTCATTTTATTGTTTTGATTGTTTACCCCTTTGTTGATGATTGACAAAAAGGGGGAGAATAATTTGTGTTTTATATATGCATACTTATGTTTTTGCATATATTGAGTTTAATTGGTATCTAGAGCATCTAGTGTTTTTGTTAATGTTTTATTAATTTAATTATTTTATTAATTTAATTGGTATCTAGAGCTTCTAGAACATGTTTATGTATTTTATGCATGTTGATGCATACATGTTTATGTACATTCATTGCATATCTTTTATTTATTTGTTTATGCATGAGTTAAGGGGGAGCTTCTTTGAAGCTTAACTTTAATCCATGCATATATAACTCCATGAGTTTTGTCATCATCAAAAAGGGGAGATTGTTGGCCCAAAGGCCTTCCACCCTAGTTTTGATGATGATTAACTCATGTAGTTATGTTTACTAATAATCTTGTGTTGTTTATGTTTCAGATCATTAACCAAGATATTAGTTGGTGATTAGCTTCAACAAGGAGTTTAGAAGCTTTTCATGATGATTCCGGTGCCAAAGCTTAAGGATCATACCTTTGCACTCGGTGGATCATGATTGGGAGCTAGTCAACTTGAAGATGGAAGATCGTCAAGAAGACTTAGGTATCCTAGTTTAGATAGTGTGTTTAGATCCATTTGTAAAGCTTAGTATAGTTGATATGCTCAAGTGCACAAACAAACACGTTTCATGTTTTGGATTTGGTTTTCATGAATAGTAGATCAAAACAAGTTTACTTTATTTCTATGTATATTAGATATGTTCTAAATATACATACAAGCTTTAAACTTGCTAGACAAACTTATTTTGACTATCCTATTCATGTTTTGGAAAAATCAAGTTTGATAAAAATACAAGTGTTGGCTTTGATAAAATTTTCAAGACTCAAAAATGATTTGATATGATTGATATATGTCTTGAAATTCTTATCATTTGTTTGTGTTTCAATACAAAATGTTAAAATAAGTTTTATGGGATTTTTAGAAAAGATAAAAGATTTTTATAAAATATTTTAACATATTTTTCTGACTCAGGTTTGTGCTGACAGGCCAGGTCGGTCGACCCGGACGGTCGACCGCACCATGGGGCCGGTCGACCCCAAGGGTCGACCGACGTGCACAGACTTGTGCACGTCTGGCAGACACAAACTCGGTCGACCGTACGGGTCGACCGGGTCTGAGAGCTCTGCTCTCTGTTTGTTTGGGTCGACCGTGCCAGTCGACCGTGGTGCCCCAACGGTCACATTTCTGACCGTTGGCGGTCGGCCGGGCCGGCCGACCGCAGTCTGTCAGGCTGCCACATCAGCCTAACGGTTAGTTTCTGGTTTGGCCTATATAAACCCCATCTCTTTGGGTTTTTGGCCAAGGTTTTTAGAAGAGAAAAATTCCCAGCTTTCCAGAGTTTAAAACAAGTTTTCAAAAGAGTTTTTGGGCTTTAAACTTCTCATCTTTATTGTTTTGGGTTTTTGAAAAATCAAAGAAAACTAGGGTTTTGGGAGATTGTATTGATTTTCATTTTCTATCATTTACAAGAGATTTCCCAAGAGTTTTTTCTTTGTTGCTTGTTTCCAAAAAAACACCTTGATTCCACACTTGAGCTATCTTCTATCCTAATCTATTTAGGATCTTGTTTTTGTGGAAAGAGAGTTTGGTTTGTGGTTGAAAGAAACCACTTGTTGTACACCCTTACTTTTGTTGTATCCCTCTTGGTAGAGGTTGATCGGGTGATTGGTTTACTCCCTCTAGTGAGAGGTGGAGTTGGAGTTTGATTGTAAACCCTCTTCGGTAGAGGTGTTGGTTGTTGTTGTTGTTTGGCTACGGGCCTACCCCTCGGTTGTGAGGCGGTGTTTGAGAGAGGAGTTCGGTACTCCCTTGTTGTACAAATCTTTCTCAGTGAAGGTTCCCTCGGTGGGATTCCTCGGTGGACGTTGATAGTGGATTGGAAATCCTACACGGTGGTGTAGGCGGGGATGTAGAGCAAGGTGCTCGAACCTCGAAACATATCATTGTGTTTGCGTTTGATCCACTTATCTCTAAACTCTCTCTCTTTACATTTGTGCAAAGCATCATTCATTTCATATCATATCATCATACTTGCTTGTGTTGCCTTGCATTATTTCATATTGCTATTCATCTTTATATGCTTGGCTTGATTGTGTGTGTGCCTCACTTATACTTAACCACAAGAGCTTCACATAGCACCTCAACCCATTCAAGGGGAATCAAGAGGAGTTAGTCCAGAGCCCTTCACGGGGAATTCGGCTACACTTGTGTGTTGTATTAAGTGTGTTGCAAGAATTGTTTTAAGCTTCCGCATTTAGCGCATTTAGTTCACTAGATTAGCACTTACACCTATTCACCCCCCCTCTAGGTGTTTTTCACATAACAGCTAGCTTTTGAATCTGTTTTATTTTTAGGGATCCCAACGGGCATTTTTGGTTTCTAAGTGTCTAAATACACCCCAAAAGACCTGGAATGATATATAAATGATATTTATTCTTTGCCTATATATATGGGTCATTGGTTTTGGTTTTATACAACAAATATACACAAGTTTACAAGTTTTCAAGTTTGTTTTATAAAGAGAAAAGTTTTTCTAGCTTCCAATTTTCAAGTTCTTTCTTTTCAAATCTATTTTCAGTTGTTTTTAAATCTCCTCTGTTCTTTCTAACTGAATTTCATCTCACTTAACTTTTTGAGCAACACTTCATATTCTACTCTATAGGAAGTTGCAAGAGAGAGTGTTTGTGATCTTGTTGGATCGCCAAGAGCTTTGTAACCTCAATTGGCTTTGTGCTACCTCTTGTGTAGAAGGTTGAGTTGATGGAGTTGTGTACTCTGGTTTTATGTAGACCAAGTTGTAATTCCTTTGTATAAGGTCTCTTTGTTGAAGATCGCTTAGAGGATAGTGAACTTATTCATAGTGGTAAAGGCGGAGGCATAGAGCGGTGGCTCGAACCTCGGAACAATTCTTTTGTGTTTGTGATTGCTTGTATCTTACTGTCTATTGCTTTTCATTTTTCATATGTGTAACTGTTCATCTTGCATTCTATAATTGCTTTCACTTCATCTCTTTCATTATCGGCTTATACTCATCTCAATAAGAAGGCAATTGAGCACCTCAACTTATTATCTAGAGAAATCAAAGAGGAGAAGTTCTAGAGCCTTTCGCAGGGAATTCAGCTTCAATTCTTATTTTTGAGTGACTGTTTGCATAATTCATCTTAAGTAGTTTTAAAATAGCATTTGTTTAGCATGACACCTATTCACCCTTCTTCTAGGTGTATTTTAAAAAGTACTTCAAATTTAAATTTCACAATACGTGCATTAAAGAAACTACTATTTAAAAGATGAATCTCTCTCACATAGCTTCCAACCCCACAGATCAGTAGGGAGAGGAGGGGGCGGTAGAAGCTCCTAGCTCTGACCTCTCTCCTCCCCTTAATCTTTTATTTTCCTGTAATATCCAAATCTTCGGTGACTTTTAGGCCCAGATCTCAGCAAAATCATCAGATCCAGCCATGACAGGGCCAGATTGAACAAGAAGAGTTTGGATCCAGAGTTTGGTCTCTAGATCTAGTCAGGTGATGGCGAATCTAAAAAGGTAATGGTCAAATCTGATCTTCACTCTGGCAGTGTTTGTGTAATATTTCTAGTGTTAACTATATAAATTAATATTTTTGTATAGTAATAATGATTGTTGCCTCAATTTTGTTGGGCTTATATATATTTATTTTCTTATTTATTTTATTTAACATTGAGCTCAAGCCCAAAACTTATGTTACTATCCAATGGGATTAGATATTTATACCCAAGCCTAACAAGAAACCCAACCTAAATTGAATTCTTTTTCCTAACTCTTTATCCATTTAAATCCATGAATACATAAAAATAAAAGAAAATCAATTTAAATTTCTTCAAAATTCTTCCTTACCCAAAAACACACCCAAATAAAGTTCAAACTCAATCCAAAACCCTAAATTTTGAGCCAAACCCGAGCTACGACCTAAACCCACTAAAAACCCACCTATGGTTTATTTAAACCCTCTCTTTTGTGCCCTTGAAAACCCTAAACAAAAATTCACAAAAAAGAAAGAAATCAAAAATTCAGTTTTAGGAGGCCAAAGGGGACTAAAGAAGGAGATAGATTGCTAAAAAAAAAAAATCTAGAGGGAAACTACAAGTTCCTCTTGAGGTTTTAACAGAAGGCAAGTACCTAATGTCCCCTTCTTTTCTTTAATGTTAAATCCACTAGAAATTATACTTATGACCCTCTTCCATGATCTTTTCCATTAGTTAATTAGATTTACTCATTTTAAAATTATAATCATGCATGAGAAATTTATTATGGTCAATTAGTGACAAAAATTTAATTTTTTTTTGAATGGTTATAATGCAATTCTTATATTTTTTAACTCTATTGTCTTCTGTAATTTTGTTCTGGTTGAACTGTAAATATGAAAAAAAAAAAAGGAAAAAATTATCTCTCTTAAATCATAAGTCCAAAAGAAATTTTGATGCTATATGTTATAATAAGTGTAAAACATGACCATAAAATTTCATTGAAATCTAACTTTGTTTGATAGATGAAACCTCTGAATAAAAATTATGTTTTACATACCTAATTTTGAAAAATCATAGCTCCTAAATGATAATCCCAAAATCTCAAATTTTTATAAAATGTAGTATGATAAGTCTACAATATGTCTATAAATTTTTTTGGATTCTGATATAATTTGTTAGATGAAATTCTGAGTTTAACTCTAAGTCTTAGGACTAATATTTTGTTCTGACGTTGTCACATGTGCCAAATTCGAAAAATTATTTTTCATATTATGTAAGTCCGATTAGCTTGAAACTTAAGGATAACATAGTGTTAAATGTGTATATTATGAAACTAATTTATTTATATTCACTTCTATGAGAAGTTATTTTCTAAAAAAATTTTGGAAGTGTCTTGATTTATGAACCCTTACAACTCTATCAACTTCAAAATGTATACTTACATTTAATAATTGTATTCACATAACAATGATGCATATAAAAATTTGTAGAATTTGATATTTAGATTATTTGAACAAAAATCTTTATTAAATTAGATTTCTAGCCTCTAAATTTAAATTCAGAACTTGATTATGGATAAATTGAGACATGTTATTGTTCGATAATGAATTTGCTCACATGTTATTGATAATGACTCAAGTTAATTACTCTTATGGACCATACTTGAATAAATTATTACATGATGACAAATAACAGACATGATTGGTCTTGTTTAAGTAGAAAGACACCATGAAATAGGAATCACAACATGAGCATCTTGTGAACATATGAACATGAATATAAATATGAACACGAATGTTTAAATGGCATGGATAAACGCTTGTGTGAAGCATGTAATTGAAATTACTTCAGAAAGTGGTACATGGTGATTATATGGGTATGAAAGGATATGGTGGCATAGTTGTTCTTGATATTTGGTTCACGCAAAGATATTCATGTTTTATAATAAAATTGATTGTAAAAATAACAAGATATAGGCTAATAATGGGAAAATTGATGATGAAAACTGAGAAAGCGTATCTTGAGTACCCCTACTTGTGTACAAGGTATGGTGGTGTTTATTTTACATGGCGCATGTCACTTATTACTCCTGGCATGGTTTCCCGCTAGGGTACACGGACGCTTTCCATAAGTAATTTCTGAATAAGGATAATCATTGACTAGTATACAAAAATAGGTTGTGGTATAGGACGCAGTCATTTTCGCATCTTAGGACCTACTGACATGCGTAGTAGGCGTAAGATGGGGTACGTCTACTACATGTGGCAGATGGAATAGTCTCACCTAATTAGTAACTCTTAGGAACATCTTTATAATTAACCTTGTAGCAATGTGTTCTTGTAATGATTACTACTGATTGATTATTTAGCTATACTTGTTTACTTGACTAACTTTATGCTATGACTATTCTTATGCATATTTATCATCATGACTTGAATATTGTATTACTAGTTTCAATAATAAATTCATGCTACAAATACATGGTTGTGTAACGAAAATAAGTGTCACATAACTGCATATTGTATGTCCTTTCCTTGTTCATATATGTGTGTGTGTGTGTATACATATATATATATATATATATATATATATATATTATATATATATATATATACATACATATATATATATATATATATATATACATACATATATATATATATACATATACATATATATATATATATATATACATACATATATATATATGAGAAAAATGTATATCAGCCCGCGGGCTGAGAGTATTCTCTCAGCCTGCGGTGACGTGGCTCAATTTGTCACCTCACTGACTTGCGGCCCGCTTTTATGTAGAAGTTAAATTACCAAATACCCCTTATGATAACTTTTCCTTATTGTTTGTTATTATTTTTCCCCCCTTTTATTTTGCCGCTCTTTATAGGATATAAATTACTTTTCGCCCTATTTCTTTACCTCTTTTTTGAAAGATCTAGTTTCTCCTTTTCAGCCTGCGATAAAATTTTTTTGAAAATATAAAATCTTTTCAGATCAATTTTTTCAGCCTGCGATAAAATTCTACTTTATAGTTTAATTTTTTTTATATAATGTAGTCAGAGTCTTTGGTCGCATTGTACATTTAAACTGCGACCTTAGTCAAAGTCTTTGGTCGCAGTGTACATGGTGAAATGCGACCAAGGTCGCAGTGTTGTTATTGATAAAGATGGCCAGCAACTGCAATCTAGGGTTGCATTACATGGACTGCGACTTTGGTCGCAGTACGTTAAGTAATTAATTTTTTTGTATATAATGTAGTCAGAGTCTTTGGTCGCATTGTACATTTAAACTGCGACCTTAGCCAAAGTCTTTTGTCGTAGTGTACATGGTTAAATGCGACCAAGGTCGCAGTGTTGTTATTGATAAAGATGGCCAGCAACTGCACTCTAGGGTTGCATTACATGGACTGCGACTTGGTCGCAGTACGTTAAGTAAGTGTTGTTTTTATTAAGTGTTGTTTTTTGGATTAAGTCATTTTTTGAATCTAAATGAAAAATGAAAAGTTGTCTGTTGTCTGATGCGACTTGGAGTCAGTCCGTGAGACGCGACCTGTCATAAAGATTTTATGAGATCTTTTAACGTCAAGTCTATGTTGACGAACCCCGCGCCATTCGTTGTTTCCCGAAGCGGTTGTCTACGCATCGGTTCTTCATTGGGTTTAGGCGTTAATGTCTTTTAATGCCAAACCGGCGCTGGCGGTTGGAGACCATTAATGCCGATGATTCTGATTAATGAACCATTAATTATGGTTATTATGGGCTGCCTATAAATAGGGCTCACCCTCTCCCTTTAACAGTCCATAAGTAGACTGTTTTCTTTCGAGAGCAATTGCTCTGAGAATTTTCGCCTTCTTCAGAGTCTCTAACAGGGGCCTGCCTCCATGGATGAAGATGACCCTATTGACGAACTTGATCGATGTTCGTCCACAAGGGAAGAAGTCATAGACCTCATCGTCCACAAGGGAAGAAGTCATGGTCCTCGTCGTTCACAAGGGAAGAAGTCATGATCCCTGACGAGGACTTAATCCTCACCGAGATCTGCTCTGACTTGATGCACCAGTCAAGCTTGCTGATAACGGATGGTCAGAGTGGGTATGACGGCGAGGGATGTGGTGGATATAGTGGTGGGTAGCATACATTGTGAGGTCTCACTCTCCCTCTCTTACCCCAGAAGTGACATCGAGGAAACTCCATGCTCACTGGATAACCTTCTGGTGAAGAGATGTTCATAAACGAAAGATCGTATCCCGGCACTTTGGAGGGTCAGTTGGAATCAGAGGATTCTGCTGCCACCAGACCTCAAGGAGAAGATTGCTCTTAGTCAACAAGGGCTCTTCTTGGCTCTTTTGATGTTTAGTCTTCTTGGCTACTTTGATGTTTCTTTGTAATACTCAATCTTATTGATTCTGCTGCCACCAGACCTCAAGAAGAAGATTGCTCTTAGTCAACAAGGGATTTTTTGATGTTTAGTCTTCTTGGCTACTTTGATGTTTAGTCTTCTTTGTAACACTCAATCTTATTGATTCTGCTGCCACCAGACCTCAAGAAGAAGATTGCTCTTAGTCAACAAGGGATTTTTTTAATGTTTAGTCTTCTTTTGTACTGCTGTATTTGTAACACTCAATCTTATTGTATAAGAGATCATTTTGTATCATTTGCACATGCCTGGAGATAAATGCCTGGACATAAATAAAAAGCATATTTGTTTTTTTAATAGACTACGAACTTTTTCGCAACCATGCATTGCAAACAAAACAACTATGACCATAGATGACACTGCGACCAAGGTCGCATAAGATACATTGCAAACAGTAACTACTGCGACCAGGGAGATAAATGCCTGGACATAAATAAAAAGCATATTTGTTTTTTTTAATAGACTACGAACTTTTTCGCAGCCATGCATTGCAAACAAAACAACTATGACCATAGATGACACTGCGACCAAGGTCGTATAAGATACATTGCAAACAGTAACTACTGCGACCAGGGTCGACACTGTGACCAAAGTCTGCGACTAAGCAACTGCTGCGGTGACGTGTCACCTCGTCGCAGTGTTGTTGTTGATTAAGACTAAAGACCAGCAATAGCGACCAAGATTGCAGATTATTTTTTTAAGACTGCGGCCATCAACTGCGACCAATGTCGCAGTGTTGTTGTTGATTATTTATAAAGACCACCAACTGCGACCAAGGTCGCAGTGATGTTGTTGATTAAGAGTAAAGACCAGCAACTGCGACCAAGGTCGCTGTGTATTTTATTAAGACTAAACACCAACAACTGCGATCAAGGTCGCAGTTTATTTTATTAAGACTACGGTCGTTTATTTATTAAGACTACGGTCAGAAACTGCGACCAAGGTAGCAATGTTGTTGTTGATTAAGACTAAAGTCCAGCAACTGCGACCAAGGTCGCAGTGTATTTATTAAGTCTGCGTCCAGCAACTGCAACCAATGTCGCAACCTTTCATTTTAAAAATTTATAAGGGTGAAGTAATATAATTATTAACTGCGTCCATGGTCGCAGTATATTCGTTTAGCATAAAATATTTAAAATGAAGGTTTGTAACAATTGTACAACATTTTCAACCAAGACATAGTAGTAAAAAATGTAATTCACACAATTAACTTTAGAAAACAGATTTATATATATTTTAAAAAAAACAAAATACAATTTTTTTAATCTTCTAATCCTCGTCATCACCATCGTAATGAGAAAGAAGTTTGCGACTTTGGTCGCAGTACTGAAGGAGGTCGCATTGCTATACGATAGCAATTTTCCTCCGGTATTCTTTATTCTGTATTAAGTATGCGACCATGGAATATTTTTTTACTTTTCAATGCTAGAAGTCGCTGTCGTCATATAAAAGGGGTATTTTTGACAATTTGTTTCACGATTGTTTAGGCGGGTTTTTTTTGAATTTTTTGGCTCCCACACTCTGCGACTGATGTGTGGCATATATTCAGCCACGTCCCGCAGGCTGAGAAACTCTCTCAGCCCGCAGGCTGAGGTACAGTAAGCCCATATATATACATATATATATATATATATATATATGAGGAATATGTACCTCAGCCGCCAGCTGAGAGAGACTCTGTCAGCTGGCGCAAAGTGGCTGAATTTTAACCACTATTTTGACTACTGGTACTAAGGTCGAAGTTTTATATGAGGACTGTGACAATGTCGCAGTGGTTTTATGAGGACTGTTACTATGGTCGCAGACTTTTCTAAGGACTGCGACCAAGGTCGCAGTCTTTTGCTGAAGACTGCGACTAAGGTCGCAGTCTTTTCCTGAGGGCTGCTACCAGGGTCGCAGTCCTATTTACACTAAAATTATATGATTTTTTAGGACTGCGACCATGTTACAGTGGGCTGCGATCAAGTTGCAGTGGGTTTGCGACCATATTAAAGTGACAGCTGAGAGAGTCTCTCTCAGCTGGCGGCTGAGATACATTTTTCACTATGGGCCTGTTTGGTTAAGGGTGGAAGTGAGGAAGTGAAGAAGTGAGGAAGTGGTAATAGTTCCCTTTGGAACATGAGAATTGGTTAGTAAGTTTTTTGGTGTTTGGATGTTGTTGGGAAGTGTGGTTTGAAAAATGTTATATCTTTTCCGGTGTTTGGATGGTAATGTGGAAGTGGAAGTGGAAAAGTTGACCACAAAGTTGACCGCAAAATAATATTAAAATAAAAATTAATTAAGAAAAATAAAAATTGGACTGTAATTAGAATGCAAGTGAGATTTATATGAGCAAAAAATTAACTGTTTTGTGCTATAACTTATTACAAATGAGATTTACATGACCACAAAATTAACTGTAGCACACTGGAAGTGAGAAAAAGGTTGTGTAAAAGAGAAAAGAGAAAAGGAAAAGAGCTTTTTCCATTTTTCTTTTCCGGTGTTTGGATGAACAGCGGAAATGGGAAAAGACACTTCCCACTTCCTCACTTCCACCCAATTCCTTGAATCCAAACAGCCCCTATATATACATATATATATATATATATATATATATATATATATATATATATATATATATATATATATGTATGTATGTATGTATGTATGTATGTATGTATGCATGTATGTATGTATGCATGCATGCTTTGCACATACTGCATATTTTTTTCTCTTGTTTGTACTTGTCGGGAGATTCTGACTACCCGGGGTTTGCTTACCCTAGATAGTGGAGAGTACATGAAGACACCAACTGGAGATAAGGACTACTATGAAGAGCCTGTTGGAGCTCAGTAGCAGATTTGGAGATTTTCTTTAGTTATTTGCTTTCATAAATGCATGAATAAGAGAGAGATCAACTCGCTTTTTAGTTTTAGACTTGTATCTAGTTCTTCAATTTTTGTGGACTTTATTTGTTAAATAAATTTTTGATTAGTTTTGTTTCATATATGTGTACTCTATTTGTACTTGGTATGTATATGCGGCAGATAAAAAAAAGGCATAATTTGCAGGCTAGAGGTTTAGCATGCTCCTTTGAGCATGTCGCTGGCCTAGGACATGTGCTTATCTCGCTATAGTCGGAAGCGGGGTGTGACAGTTTGGATCTGAAGTTAGGTGTCAAAATCCAGCTGGTTAATGGTTGTCTGAACAAGATAGTTGAATCTCTATTTCGCTCTTAAATCAGATATTATGTGGGCCTGATCTGAGTTGGATCAGAAGAAATTCTTCTTTTCAAGCTTGTGGATCTGAGCGGGTAATGATCAGGTGATCAAAGTTTTTGGGCTCTGATGGGTCATCTTGTTTGACCAAATACAGGGTCAGCCAGAGATCTACAAAATCCGTTGAGGGTCGTTGCCTCAGTTCTGGATCTACAAGATCTTGATCGGATCCGGACAGGGTGGCCAGATTTAGGGGTGGATGGATTTTTTTTTTTTGTTGGTTTCAGCTGGGTGTTCTTTTGGCAATCAAGACTCGAAGCACTCTCCAATGTTTACATCGTCAATGGTGAGTACAGTGTTGGTAAGGATTCTCGACTATGTGCTAATGTTGGATATTTTCTTCTGTTGAAGTTAGGCATGTTTTGGCGTTCCCGTGTTTGTTTGAAGACGTTCAAATTATTGGACAAGAAAAAAGTTAAAGAGAAACAATTCATCTTTTGTTTGGAGGAGAAGAGAGGATATGTTGAGTCACGTCAATGAGAATTCTTAACCATCTTGATAGTCCTAGTTGGATTTGCAAGGTGCTGCCTACATTCTATTTCAATACATCATGCAGCTAGGATACAGGGGTTCTACCATGTGAGAATTCTAAATTTAGATCGTTGTTGGTGCCAGCCAAGGAGGCTGAAGGTACCATAGTGAGATAGATTGATGATTTGTACCAACCAAAGATAGGATTGTAACTAGGTGTTTATGAAGTGTTCTTATGCTCCAATAATTTTGAAATTTTAGAACTTCAAAAGGGGCAAGGTGATTGCACGATAGCCAACTTTGATGAACAGGAAAGAACATGGTCTTATATTGTATTACTTTTAGTTTTATTTTTTCTTTCTGTTTTCTTTTGAAGGATCAGACAACGAGTAGGTGTTTCATACATGTTTGTACTCTTTTATCTCGGAAAGTTTTGTTAAGTTCTTAATAATAAAAAGTCGGGGGATTGTCTCACGGTTTTATCTTTAAAAAAATGAAACTACTATCTAAAAGCATAGATTAAAAAAAACTTCAACCTATCACTACTATAGAAAGGGGAATTTGCGTTGGATTAAATCCGACGCGAAAAGAAAACAACGACAGTTTAAAAAACCGATGTGTTTCTAGGGGTCGCAAAAAGTCGACACTGTTCGCGTCAGGTTTTAAACGACACGAAAGGTAAACGTTTCGCATCGGTTTTTTACATAACCAACGCCAAACCTGATTTTATTTTTTTTAAAAAAATGTTCTCGTCATAGCTGCTTCTTGGTCGTTCTAATCACTGTCGTCGGGCTGTTCTCAACAGCAATAACCATAACAACAACAATGATTGCAAAATAAAAGCAATGAGAATTACCTTCTAGCTTTGGGCTAACGGGTCGTGTCCACGAGGAGGAATGCGATGAAAGCGTTTCGATGGTGTTTTAAAATAATGATTGGTGTTGGTTTTTTTTTTAAGTTGAAAAGAGAATGGAGAGAAGGGAAGTGGTTTAAAGAAAAATTGAAAACTTAGAGAAGACTTTGAAAAAGGTGATCTTTTTAGAAAGTGTGAAGATTGTTTGGTTGTTTTTAATATGTAAAAGAGATCTGGGCTCACTATCTTACTACTCAATGATAAGTTCTTCTCTTGAAACTCTCAGTGCCTCAACTTGATCATAGGCAAAAACTTAAGCTTGCATTTCTAAATCTTAAGCAAAGCAAATAAGATGGTTTGGAGAAGTTAATTCTTTTTCTTAAAAAATCATCTTGAATTGAATGTTAAATCATCAAGTTTCCTTTCAAGTATGAAATAAAAACAAGTTCAAGTGATGTTGTAAAAGAAATAGAAGTTTAGAAATTTAAACCCATCCTCATGTGCCTTCAAGAACACTTTCGAAGTAGAAAGGTTTAGTTTAAGGCATACATATGATTCCGTTGGGTCTTTACATAAAAACCATTCAAAACAAGAGGGATCAGAGAGAGAGAGAGAGAGATGATAGTGAGCCCAGAAAAATAAATTTAGCTACTCATGGCTATTGTAGAACAAGACATGTAAATGAAATAACACATACCCGTGAATTGGAGAAGAAGAGAAGCCTTGAACCTTTATTTGATGTCACTTCAACTTCAGATTACAATCACTCTTTTCCTCTCTCTCTCTCTCACTTGTATTTAGACTGAACTATGAATTAAAATCAGAGATACAATTTTTCAGAACTATCTAACATAGAACCTAAACCCTAAAAATAAAGAACAAAACTTCAAAATAATTTTCGCTCCCTTTTTCTCTACAAAATACAGTATTTATAGGCAAAAACCAAACAGGAGAGGGCGTACGAAGATAGGGGGAGCAAACGCTCCCCCAACTACCCTAACAAAGCCGCGAAAACGCGGCTCTAACCGCGTTTCAGCGGCCTTGGTGTGGCCAGGTGGCCACACCCAAGGGTGGAGTTCTCCGGTTTGGTGATTCTCCCATATCTTCTGCTGGTTTTCTCGTTTCAGCTCCTGAGTTTGTCAAAACAGCCTTTGATCTTTGGCTTTAACCGATTGATTTGTGAAGATTCATTTTAACCGGTTTTCAACCTCCCTGATTTGCCCTGATTTACTGATTTCGAATTAATTCTGAATTAAATCAGAATTTGATGGGCTTTTGGGCTCATTTATCTTCCCTTCCTTTTAGCAATGGGCCGGTATTTCATAAAGAAAAAGAAGACTTATTAATATGATTTATTAGATAATAATCAAGGTAATGTGACAATGTATGACAATGTATATGCAATATATGTTATCGATCATACCCCCACACTTATCTTTTGCTCGCCCTCGAGCAAAACATCAAAACTAATCCTAATCAATTATTAGACCACTTTCGCAGGTCACTCTATTGCACTGAGCATGTGCAACAAGCCGTTAAACCTCTAGGTTACCCCTAGAGGACGAGTTTTATCTCGTGAGGGCTTTCAGTGGATTGCACCCACAAAATCCATAAAGAAAGAGAAAAAGAAATGTTAGTATTTTTGAAACGCAGTTTGAAAAGATAAAAATATTTGAGGTATTGTTGTAGGAGTCAAGCAATCTATAAGTTATGAGAAAATTGAACTTTTCATTCCTAAACTTAGTCTCTATTCAAAAATATGTCATCAATTAGAGTAAGGAGTCAAATTGTATTTCTCATCTAGTCTATTAATTTACCCTAAATTATATGCACCTTCGTGATCGTGAAGTTTTGACTAAGGGTTCTTTAACTCCAATTCTTCTACCTTATTATTTTTTTATTTTTTTATTTTTTATTTTTTTATGGTATTTATTCCTCAATTCCATTAGGCTTTCTAATCTGCCCATGTAACGAGCCTTTAGTCAATAACACCCAGACCGGACAGTCTTAGGGTACCAGGTGAGAAAACACCCCTAAGGACTTAAACACTCGAGCAAACAAGGCCACGAAACTAAAGGTTTTTATTTATGAAATGTACCCCCTTTTAGACATGAATACTTATGCTTTATGAGGCACAAATACCCAACTTAATCAGAAGATTTATGTATATTTTTTTCAAACTTATCTAATCATCTTTTGCGTAAATACCAAGGCTTGCTTAGGCCAAAGCACCTAGCTAATCAATAATTATATTTGTTTATTTTTCATAGATATATATATTTTTATAAGGCATAAGAATTTTTGTTTCTGAACCCTAAGTGTGTATGTATATAAGGTATGCATATTTCTTTAAGGTAAAAATCAAGACTAAATTACTTTTACCAATTTTCTTCCTAACCCTGAAAATCAAACAAGTTATCTTATTTTGACCAAGTGTAAGAAATCCTAGTTATGATTTTTCAATTCCTTAAAATTGACTTAATTTCTTACAATAAATACATCGAAATATTGTTCTTTTCTTTCAAAAAGTTTTTTCTTTTTTTTTGTATATATGTATATTTTTCTTTTTTTCTTCTTTTTTTTTTTTTAGTTATATTAGTCATGTTAGAGCCCTCCCCCACACTTAACTCATGCATTGTCCCTAATGTATGAAAGAAATGTGTAGATGCATGAAATAAAATGTAAAAGAGGAAAGTTACTAATACACTGGGTCAAAAAGACCCATAGCTGTTTCATTTACCGGCATCGATTCCAAGAAAGGTTTAAGGCGTTGACCATTTACGTTAAAGTCATTTCCATTCTTGGTGTCACTTATCTCTACAGCACTGTGTGGAAACACGATTTTTACAACGAATGGCCCAGTCCATCTTGATTTTAGCTTTCCTGAAAAAATATGAAGCCTAGAATTATAGAGTAAGACTTTTTGTTCAGGGACAAATGTTTTCCTTATGATGTGTCTATCATGAAAAATCTTAACTCTATCTTTAGTGATCTTAGTATTCTCATAGGCCTTATTTCTCAACTCTTCTAATTCGAAAATTTATAATTTCTGAAGGTCACCGGCCTTAATCAATTCGAATTTTAGCTGTTTGATTGCCCATAAGGCTAGTGCTTTAACTCAACGAGTAGGTGGCAAGCTTTCCCATAGACTAACCTATAAGGGGACATCCCTAGAATAGTCTTGAAAGCGGTCCTGTAGGCCCATAGGGCATCTACAAGTTTGGTGGACCAATCTTTTCGGTTTTGGTTCAGAGTCTTCTCCAAGATAAGCTTGACTTGTCTATTGGAAACCTCAACCTGCCCATTGGTTTGAGGATGATAAGGTGTGGACAACTTGTGAGTTAAGGCATACTTTCGCATAAGAGCTTCAAAGGATCTATTGCAAAAGTGAGTACCATTATCACTGATGATAGCACGAGGGGTTCCGAAGCGTGAGAAAATGTTCTCTTTCAAAAACTTTATGACAACTTTGTTATCATTAGTTTTACTTGAAATGGCTTCTACCCACTTGGACACATAGTCCATAGCAACCAATATGTATTGGTTTCCAAATGAATTAGGAAATGGACCCATAAAGTCGATGCCCCAAACATCAAAGAGTTCTATGTCTAGAATTGGGTTGAGGGGCATCATATCTCGTTTTGAGATCCTTCCTACCATTTGGCATCTAGAGCACGTCTTGCAAAATTCATAAGCATCTTTGAACAAAGTGGGCCAATAGAACCCACTTTGTAGCACCTTTTCAGCACTCTTGTAGGGACCAAAGTGCCCACCGCATGCAAGTTCGTGACAGAAGGATAAAACACTCTTAACCTCTTCATCGGGAATGCATCTCCTAATAATTTGGTCAGAACAGTACTTAAAAAGATACAGTTCCTCCAAAAAGAAATACCGGACTTGAGATAAGAATCGATATATTTCATTTTTAGACCAATGAGATGGAGTTTAGTTTGTGACTAAGTAATTCACTATATCAGCAAACCAAGGTTCCCTAAAGACAACTAAGAGTTTTTTTATTAGGAAAGTCATCATTGATGGGCAATTCGTTGCATGGAGAGTTTGGAATGTGCGAGAGATGGTCAGCAATGATATTTTCTACGCCTTTCTTATCTCGAATCTCGAGATCGAATTCTTGAAGAAGGAGGATCCAATGAATGAGTCGGGCCTTGACATCCTTCTTCATTATGAGGTACCTAAGCGCAGAATGATCAGTGAAAATTATGGTTTTGGACCCTAGTAGGTAGGGACGAAATTTCTCTAAGGCAAACACTACTGCCAAGAATTCCTTCTCAATGGTAGTTTAGTTCAATTGAGCATCGTTGAAAGTCCTACTAGAGTAGTAAATCATGTGTTGTTTGTTATCAATGCGTTGTCGTAGGACAGCGCCTATGGCAAAATCAGAAGCGTCGCACATGATTTCAAACGGCTTAGACCAATCCGGTGCAGATATGAGTGGTGCAGAAATAAGCTCTTTCTTAAGTTTCTCTCAAGAATTCATACATTCAGCATCGAAAGTAAAGGACACATTCTTAGCTAACAGATTAGTCAAGGGTCTAGCAATCTTGCTAAAATCCTTAATAAATCTTCGGTAGAAACTGGCATGTCCTAAAAAGGATCAAATATCCTTCACGCATTTGGGCATGGGAAGCTTAGCAATAACCTTAATCTTGGCTTTATCCGGCGCCAAAAATTGATTGCAAAATAAAAACAATGAGAATTATCGTTTAGCTTTGGGCTAACGGGTTGTGTCCACGAGCAGGAATGCGATGAAAGCGTTTCGATGTTGTGTTTTAAAAACAATGATTGGTGTTGGTTTTTTGTTTTAAGTTGAAAAGAGAATGGAGAGAAGGGAAGGGATTTAAAGAAAAATTGAAAACTTAGAGAAGGCTTTGGAAAAGGTAATCTTTTTAGAAAGTGTGAAGATTGTTTAGTTGTTTTTAATATGTAAAAGAGATCTGGGCTCACTATCTTACTACTCAATGATAAATTCTTCTTTTGAAACTCTCAGTGCTTCAACTTGATCATAGGTAAAAACTTAAGCTTGTATTTCGAAAATCTTAAGCAAAGCAAATAAGATGGTTTGGAGAAGTTAATTCTTTTTCTTAACAAATCATCTTGAATTGAATATGAAATCATCAAGTATCCTTTCAAGTATGAAATAAAAACAAGTTCAAGTGATGTTGCAAAAGAAATAGAAGTTTAGAAATCCAAACCCATCCTCACGTGCCTTCAAGAACACTTTCGAAGAAGAAAGGTTCAGTTTAAGGCATACATATGATTCTGTTGGGTCTTTACATAAAAATCGTTCAAAACAAGAGAGAAGAGAGAGAGATAGTGAGCGCAGAAAAATAAATTTAGCTGCTGATGGCTAATGTAGAACAAGACATGTAAATGAAATAACACATACCCATGAATTGGAGAAGAAGAGAAGCCTTGAACCTCTATTTGATGTCACTTCAACTTTAGATTACAATCATTCTTTTCCTCTCTCTCACTTGTGTATTTAGACTGAACTATGAATTAAAGTGAGAGATACAACTTCTCAGAATATCTAACATAGAACCTAAACCCTAAAAACAAAGAACAAAACTTCAAAATAATTTTCGCTCCCTTTTTCTCTGAAAAATACAGATTTATAGGCAAAAACCAAACAGGGGAGGGCGTACGAAGATAGGGGGAGCAAACGTGTTCGCGTTTCGAAGTTTATGAAAAACTCCATCGTTGTTGAATCACGTACAAGTTATAAAACCTAGACTTGCTAGAATCTTTTTAGCAAAGTGTGTAGTGGCAAGTATAGATCGAATCCGCAGAGACTTGTTCTTGAAAATTTAGTTATTAAAAATCTCACTTTTATCTTATTCTAGTTGAGAAATCCCTTGGATGAAGGTTGGAATTTTATTTTTTTAAAAATAAATAAATAAATAAAGATCTTGAAGAAGAAAGCAAAAATGAAATAAAAATATGAATAAAGTAAAAGAAAAATGAAGAAAGCAAAAGAAGAAAGAAATACTAACCTTTTTACGAAGATTTGAATAACCAAAGTAAAAAAAAAGAGATTAAGAGATTGGTACGAAGGGAAAAGGAAGATGAACCAGTGAACTTGTTTCTTGTCTTCGCCTTGTTGTTTCCCTCCTCCAAGCGATGCTAAAAACAAAAGAAGCTAATAAAAGAAAAGAGATGACTTCATGGAATTAAATATGCAAGAAAAGAATAGAATAAAAATAATAAATAAAGAGAAAATTAAGGAAAAACTTAGACTGAACGCCGCAAGATCGTGAAGAAGAATTCTGAATTTTATTCCATAAGCATCAAATACAAAGCTCTTGACCTCTCCAATCTCGCATTACAACGCTCAAAACTTTCTTTTTCTAGCTTTTCAGCCCTCTGGTGTCCTCATCTCTCAATGAATACAGGTATTTATAAGAAAAATAATGATAAGGGAGAGTGTAGGGAGATAGGAAGAGTTAGCTATTTTTGAATTTCAATCTTCCCCTTATCTCCATACTGGATTTATCCAGAATTCTGTTCTGCAGCTTGATGGAGTGTTGATTGCTGAATATTGCTTAACAGATGATAGAATTTGAAACAGTAATCAACATAAGAGTTGTATCCTTTTAAATATTCTTTCTGGATCATCTTGAATCATCAGATTTGAGATTTTGTAGTGAAAGTTATGATTCAAATACTAAAATGTATCCAGTCAGAATCTGAGTCAAACTTGCTTCATCCCATCTGTTGATCTTCTCTGTATTTGATATTATCCTCGGTTGATCTTTAGCTAACCAAAATGGATTTATAGAAATCTGAATTTTAACCGGTTTCCATTTGGTGTTATCTTCCTGATTTACTCTGATCTTCAGTTGCATATTTCCCCCAATCCTTGATTTGTTCTAACTAGATCTGGGATCATCCTTAGCTAACCGAATAGATCTAGTTAAATCTGATTTTAACTGGTATTTATTTAGTTTAATCCTCTTTCTCTTCATTATTATCTTCTGCAAAATAGATATTTAAGACAAGAAAATTAGCAGATTTATTACACGATAAATGTAGGAGTGTAATGAAAAGAATGCAAAATATGTGTAAGATCAAAACGCTCCCCGAACTACCCAAACAAAGGCCAAACCCAAGGGGTGGAGTTCCCCGATTTGGTGATTCTCCCATATCTTCTGCTAGTTTTTCTCGTTTCAGCTCCCTGGGTTTGTCAAAACGGCCTTTAATCTTTGGCTTTAACTGATTGATTTGGGAAGATTCATTTTAATCAGTTTTTCAACCTCCCTGATTTGCCCTAATTTGCTGATTTTGAATTAATTCTAAATTAAATCAGAATTTGATGGGCTTTTGTGCTCGTTTCTTTTCCCTTCCTTTTAGCAATGGGCCTGTATTTCATAAAGAGAAAAAGAAGACTTATTAATATGATTTATTAGATAATAATCATGGTTATGTGACAATGTATATGCAACATATGTGACCAATCAAACAACACCTCAAGATTACAATCATTCTTAACAACAACAACCACGCCATCCCCCTGCCTCGTCGGCGGGACCTACATCCGCAACGGCCCTGGCTTTGATGTTGAAATCAAAATAAAATCAAAATCAAAATAAAATCAAAGTCAAAATTGAAATCTGAAGATCTGAAAATCTAAATCGCCACCGTCGTCTTCAATGTCGCAAGGGAGCATGAGCTTAAAAGAGTCAAAGTTGAAGCAGGGGAGGAGTCAAGAGAGCGGGGCGTCAGCGGTGGCCAAGGCTTCAGTGAGGTTGATGCCGTCGTTGTTGCAGTGGACAGCAATGACATTGTGACTTAGCCTTCCAGCCAAATGGTAGAACAGGGATAGAGTTTGATAGAGGGAGGTCTTCAAAGTGGAGAGGGAGTTAGTGTTGGTTCTATAAAAGAACGAGGGGAAAGAGAGATGGAGTGAGAGAGGGACGGGCTTCACAGATGAACAAGAAGCACATTTTGAGGATGAACTTGAGTTGCGGATCACTGACGTGGAAAGGACAAAAGGAAATTCATATTGGTTCTATAAAAGAGTTGACGCTAAAGGTTAGTCAACAACTGTGTTTACTCGGAGCAAACATTTTGTTAATGATCTATCACCAATAAAACAACAGAGAAACAACGAGTTGAATACTCGATAGCTGAAGCGGAAGCATAAAAGATCTACCGCTACCAAGCAATTACCACACAACCAAGCAACACAAGATTTAACATGGTTCAGCAATGTACCGACGTCCACGAGGAGGAGGAGAGAAATATTTATTGAAGAAAATATAAGAGTTACAATGAGGTCTCTCTCACAACTCTCAACGGTGAAATTCTAAAATTTCTCTTGAATTCTTGACACCCCTTCAAAGGCACTCCTGAAGGATTTATATAAGCACGTAGGATGATCCTAGTCCAACACGAACTCAAATCAGCACCTCCTTAGAGAAATAAAAAATTCGTATCCAAACTAAAACAGGAAACAGATCCGTATTAGAAAACTGTCAAAAACCTGAATTCTTATCCAATGAATATGAGGCACTCCAAATACTAACAATCTCCATCTTGACTCATATTCATTGAGTTCCTCCATAGACATTGGCCTACTGCTTCATTCGCCTTCCTTTTTCCTCCCTTTTGTGACTTCACATGGCTCCCTCCCAAGAGCCTGCTCGCCACTTTACCTTTGGAGAACCTTGATGAAGTTCAGAGATGTTCTGAGCTTCTCTATCGGGATGGTCTTCGTCATTATATCCTCTAAATTCTTCTTCGTGCTGATCTTTTCCAAATCGTTCACCTTATCATCCACGACCCACTGACATATCTTGTGAAATCTTACATCAATGTGCTTCATCCGCTTGTGATACCTGTGATTTTTAGCGAGATGAATAGCACTCTGGCTATCGTAATGAACCCAAACTGAATCATGTATGATATTGAACGTCTCAATCAATTTTTCCAACCACAAAGCTTCCTTTGACGCCTCAATTACAGTCATGTACTCTGTTTCTATCACTGAAAGAGCAATTGTACTCTGCCTTCCAACTAGTGACGCACTCAGCTACTGCAAAAATGTAGCCCACCATTGTAGATCTTCGCTGATCTAGATCTCCTGCATAATTTGCATCAACATAACCTTGTAGTAACCTAGACTTTCTCGTTTCTAATATCTGAAGCACCAAGCCTAGTCTCGCAGTCTCTCGCAGATATCGTATTACCCACTTTACTGCTTCTCAATATTTCTTTTCTGGATTTGACATGAACTGACTTATTGTACTAACTGCATAGGCAAAGTCAGGCCTAGTGCAGACCATAGCATACATGGCTGATCTCACCGCATTAGCATATAATATTCGAGACATCTCTTCCTCCTCACCGATGAATATAGACACTGCTTGGAGGATAATTTGAAGTGACCTGCCAAAAGAGTGGTGACTGGTCTTACTTTTGTCATGTTGAATCTCCCCAACACCTTGAGAACATAGTTCTCCTGGGATAGCCAAAGTCTTCCTGAGCCTCTGTCTTGAGTGATTTCCATACCTAAGATCTTCTTGGCTTCTCCCAAATCCTTCATGTCAAATTCTCTCTTGCGCTAAGCTTTAAGCTTGTGAACATGGGTGTTGTTTCTCTCGCAGCAATCAGCATATCATCCACATATAACAGCAAATATGTCGGACCATCGCTCTCCTTGAAATAGACATAACTATCATACTCACATTAGTTGTATTTGGCTTTGATTATGAAAGAGTTGAACTGTTTGTACCACTGCCTAGGAGACTGCTTAAGTCCAAAGAGAAACTTTTTTAGAAGATACACTTGTTTTCTTTATCTTCCTGAATATAAATTTCAGGTTATTTCATGTATATCTTCTCCTCCAGCTCACCGTGCAGAAACAATGTTTTGACGTCTATCTGCTCCAACTCTAAATCAAACTGAATAACTATCACCAATAACATCTGAATAGATGTATGCTTGACTACATGAGAGAAAATCTCATTGTAGTCAATACCCTCCTTCTGAGTATATATTTTGGCAACTAATCTTGCCTTGTAATGTTCATTGTCTTTCTTGCGAAAGACTCATCTGTAACATATTGCCTTGAAGTATTTTGAAAGATCGACTAATGTCCATATTTGGTTTCTATCCAAAGACTCTATCTCTTGCTCCATGACTGTAATCCACTTGCAGTGGTCATCTGCCTCGATCGCTTTCCTGTAATTGTCATGTTCTCCTGTTTCTGTCACGTGTTTCTGTTACTAATACGAAAGAGACATGATCTTCATCCTAACCATACCTTGTTGGTGGCACCGTAACTCTGACTGACCGCCTCAACAGTTTAGGTTACTCTTGAGTAGCCTCCTATTTGTCTCCATCTGAATCTGAGGAGTCCTCTTTTGACTCTTTAGACCTTTTAGGGCAATCTGAGAACTCGACTCTCTTTTTCTGAGTGTCTATTGAACTGTCTAAAACTCCATCTTATGCTTTATCCTCCGTCTCTGACTTTTCTCGTAACATTGATTCTTCGTCCAAAATCGTATCTCTACTGGTAAAGACACTTTTTTTTGAGATCCCAATGTCTGAAACCCTTGACTCCTTTGGTGAACACGATGAAGATACACTTCTTAGACTTGAACTTCAGTTTGTTACTTTTCTAAACTATCAACCAAACTATATGCCAGGCAACCAAAAATTCATAAGGTTGAATAGTCTACAGATACTCCTCGCCATATCTCCTCTGGGATCTGAAGAACAATAGATGTTGATGGTGACATGTTTACCAGATAACTTGCATGATTCACCGCCTCTGACCAAAATTCTTCTGACATGTCAGCCAGTACTCTGATACTGCGGCCATGCTTTGTAAGTGTTAGATTCATGCGCTCTACTACTCCATTTTGTTCTGGTCGCCCTAAAATACTTAGCTGGTCTTTGATGCCCTTGCTTGCTAAGTAGTCTTAGAATTTTTTGGAGGTGTAGTTGCCTCCATTATCGGACCTTAAGATTTTCACCTTCTGCCCCGTCTGATTTTTCATCAAAGTTTTTTACTCCTTGAACTTCTGAAATACTTTTAATTTCTGCTTCAAGAAGTATACACAAACTTTTCTTGAAAAATCATCTACAAAAGTAACATAGTAACTAGCACCTCCAATGGATGCTACTGGAGAAGGCTCCCACACATCCGTGTGTATGAGATCTAGTAAGCCCTTTGTCTTGTACTGAGATGTAGAGAAAACTACTCTACGTTGCCTACCCATAATGCAAAATTTACAAAGATCAAGTTTGCAATATTTGATATCTGGTAGAGCACTCCTTTTGTGTAGGACTTGAAGACCTTGCACGCTCATGTGTCCAATATGCATATGCCAAAGTCTTGTAGTATCCTCCTTTTTTTCACTGCTGAAGCATCACCAATAATAATGCTTCTTGTCAACTTGTATAAGTTTGCTATCCGTTCTCTTTTGAGAATCATCATGGAGCCTCTAGTAACTTTGATTCCTCCATCTGCACTAGAAAATGGGTACCCTCGAGCTTCCAAAGCACCCAATGAGAGAAGATTCTTCTTTAAATTTAGAACGTGTCGAACATACATGAGGGTTCAAACCTGTCCATCAAACATCCTCATACAGATGTTGCCGATGCCAACAGTCTTACACACATCATCGTTTCCCTCAGGACAGAGCCTCCATCATAAGCTTGTAAGTACTGAATCACTATCTTTTTGAGCACATATGGATGTGCACCTCAAGTCAAGTAATCAAGCATCTGAGTATTTAACTTTTCCTGACTCACTATCAAGGCATCACATGAATTCTTATTTTCTTCTTCGACAACTCTGGCTTGATCTGACTTTTCACTGGTACTCGCCCTATCAGAATTTTTACTGTCTTTTCTTATCTGCATCTCCTTGTATTTCATACAATTTTTCTTGATGTGCCCTAGTTTTCTTGCAAAAGTAGCAAGAGAAGCTACTGGAAGTCTTTGGATCCCTTTTGGGTCCCCACTCTTTAATTTTCTCCTTTGACCCTTAACAAACAATCCCGAGGCCTCTTTCGTGGAATTTGTCTTCTTTATCAGCTTGTTGTTCTGAAGTATCTATCTGACATCTTCTAACTCTAAAGTCTCCTTATCATACATGATGGTGGTAGTCAAGTGGTTATAACTTGATGGAAGAGAAGAGAGTAACAGAAGAGCTTTATCTTCTTCTTCTAACTTAACCTTTGGAGCTAACAAGTCGCTTAAAATTTTATTAAAAGTATTGAGATGTTGTAGAATAGGTGTACCTTCCCTCATCCGAAGGTTGTATATCTGCTTCTTTGTGAAGAGCTTGTTTGACAAACTCTTTGTCATGTACATGCTCTTCAGCTTACACCAAGACCAACAGCTGTCTCCTCGTTCATCACGTTGTAGAGGGCCTCATCGGATAGGTATAGTATGATCGTCACCTTTGTGCGGAAGTCAATGTCGTTCCACTCACCATCTTCCATCTTTGATGACTTCTTCTAAATACTAAGCAGGGCCTTATATCTGTCCTCCTTCACAAGCAATGATGTTACTCGCATCTTTCAAAACAGAAAAGTTGGACTTCTCATCGAATTTCTCTATCTCGAACTTGGTTGACGTGGTCGTCTTACTAGCCATCACTCTGACACCAATTGTGATGATCTATCACCGAACAAATAACAGAGAAATACCGAGTTGAAGACTCGGCAGCGGAAGCGTAGAAGATCTACCACTAGTAAGCAATCACCACACAATCAAGCAACACAAGATTTAACATGGTTTGGCAATGTGCCAACGTCCATGGGGAGGAGAGAAGAAATATTTATTGAAAAAAATATAAGAGTTACAATGAGATCTCTCTCACAACTCTCAATGGTTGAATTCTAGAATTTCTTTTGAATTCTTGACACACCTTAAAAGGCCACCCCTGAGGGGTTTTATAGGCACCTAGGATGATCCTAATCCAATATGAACTCAAATCAACACCTCCTTAGAGAAATAAGAAACTCGTATCCAAACTAAAACAGGAGACAGATCTGTATTAGAAAACTGCCAAAAACCTGAATTCTTCTCCAATGAATATGAGGCACTCCAAATATTAACGCATTTCGCGTCGGTTATATATAAATAACCGACGCAAAAAGTGGGGCCCGCATCAAGTAATTATAAAAATGCACCGCCCTATGTATAGAGTCGTTTGTTTATTAAAACGACGTTGTAAGTTACCGTCACTTTTTCCCGCATTTGTAGTAGTGTATAGATTAGAAGCATAAAAATACGACCGCGCAACCTATGATGGGTACTTTAAAAACTCTCCCTTCTAAAAAAAACACATGTTAGTAATTTTTTGCATCCTTCGATTACTCGGACACAAAATTTCAATTTTCTTTATTTATAATTTGTTAGGTTAATTAGTTAAACACATGTCCTTATTTAATTAAAAAGTTAACATGATTTTCTAAAAGAAATAAATTGAACTGGAATAACTCAATAACCCTTAAATTTTCTAATTTTCTATTTGTTAAATTGCTTTGATCCTTCAACTTGTAGTTTAGTGATTAAATAGACAACGAAAAATTTGAGGGAAAAGGACAAACAAAACATGGACAGCCGAAGCAGCAAATGACATTCCATCTGGGCTCCCATTAGAGTTCAAGGTGCAGAGACTATTTTGGATTCTCATTCTAGGAGTTTTAGCTTGGTGTCTAAAACACTGTGTTTGGTTCACTGTTATCTCAACTCATCAAATACTTATAGCTCTTGAGTTGAGACTCTCTTTGTCTCCAACAAATGCTCTGATGTGTGTCATTTGTATTTTATGTTTAATCACATTCAAATTGTTACCTCATGTAACTGAACCTTGGCCAGTTTGGTTATATTCGAAAGATAGTTGGGTCCCTTTTTCTATTTAAAATGTTTTTAATATAATTTTTAGTCGAGTGTAAGGGAGAACTTGATGTCCAATTTGATTTGGGGGGCAAGAGAGGTCAGAGGATGTATATATATTTTAAAATGCCAATACTATTATTCCTTTATGTTACCTCCCTTGGCTTCCATATGTTTTGGAAAGTTAGGAGTCCCTTCCTTCAACCAACTTAGCCAAGAGAAGGCATGAAGCTCAGAAACAATGATCAAATTTATAACGTTATTTATTTCTTTGGCAGCTTGATTTGATGATTGGAAGATTCCAAAAGTAATGTCTTTGAGACTGAAGCTCCATGGGGATGCATGCTATTCAAACTACAAATCATTGGAATCAAATTTGCCTCAATATCAACACATGAGAACTGTGGGCCTGTGCAAGCTGCAAATTATACCGCCAGCAAGAGTCGGACCCACATGTGACATGTCATTGTCATGTTTCGGCTTCAATTTCTAAAGTCACAGTAAGATTTTTTTAGCAGAAAAAGTAGAGCAAGAATTAAGCTCTACTCAAAAATACATAGAAATAAATATAGTATGAATGTCTTGCAACATTATAGCAGATAAAGTGAACATTTCTCATGATCATCTAAAGACTTGACACAATTTAACATTTCCTGAGCATGAGCATCAACGAGGATGAGGAGCGGATATTGTCATCACTCACAGCACAGCATGGATACAAATGGAGGGAAAAAGTAATCAACTGCAATCTAAAGATGATTATAAGAAGGGAAAAAAAATCAGATAAACAAAACGGCCACACAGACGCCATCACCTATTTCCAATAGCCAAAAATACAGTTACATCATGTTACAGCTAGTATATAACATAAAGCAAAGCTTTGCACCAAAAAGTCTAATTTCAAATATCTTCAACAGAGCTCCATCAAAAGAAGTCACACACAAGCGCAGACAGAATTTGCTCCATGACCAAACTGGCTGATAAATGTATTGTGCACTTGCAAACTTGGTGAGAAACTCACCTTCTCCACTATTGGATACAATGATTTCCTTCCTTTTCTGATTCACAGCTTCTATCCAAAAATTAACAGAGAAGATTGCATCAGCAAATGATAAAGATATATCTCGTGCTTTGTTATGAAACATCTCTGGTTTCTTTCTCTCTCTATAACAACCAACAAACTGCTGCTACTGAAACATCCCAAGCAGCTCTAATATCTCTCTGATAAAATTTGATGGTCAATCAATGGGGAAGGAATCAAAAGAAGAAGGCAGTTGTGTCACGCCCCCTTCCCAAAATACACTGGAGCGTAGACGCGACAAGAGTCGGCGACGCATATATGCAAGAAAATATCTCACGTATACGCGCTAAGCCTTAAGTAACCCAGAACAAGTTATAAATCTATACTATAATGATCAACGATCACTACAATATTACAGATAAGCATCCACGCATGATATCATATAAATAAAGAACTGAAATAAAGACTGAATCGGTTATATATCAAGAATCAGAAAATAAGACAAAAGAGATAAGAAAACCAGAACCAAAAAGTGAAACTCCTGCTCCTCGCGAAGCGTACGAGCTCAACGAACACCTGAACAATATAAAAAAGCGTCCAATATCTGGATGTGCAAATTCAGAGTCGTCAGAAGCGACCTAATGAGTGTGTGTAAAGAGAAAGGTGCTCGTGCATAATAATAATGTAAGCAATAACAATATGATAAACTGAAATAAAAGATAACAGAATAATCAATATCAAGAACAAAGGTATGAATGATATATAACTGATATCATGACAAAAGGAAACAACTAGTGTCAAGATGTGTAACCTAATATATGTCACTAATCTGGTATACATTCCGGTCATGTGTACAGTCATATGTCTATTATAACTTACATGAGTTCACTCAGGTGAGTACAGTTACTTACAGTACATAATAACAGTTTATCATTTATTAATTATGTCAGCGAACACCAACTGCCAGATGTAATAGACGCATCTCATACTACGCCTATTATACATGCTAATCAAGGTCCTAAATTATTGAAACTGATTGGTTGGAGACCTTGTCGATGCTTTAGGTGGAGCCCGTACATAACCGGAACCCCGACCCAGATGCTTGGCGCTGAACCAGGCCCTACCGCCAGGTAGTCAGTAATAGTAACGGTACTCACAGTATCACTGTGGAATAATACTCACAGTAACACTGTGGAACAATATACAGATGGGATGTCAGTCATCTCCCGGAATCCTGCAGTGGAACCGTAAGTCGGCTGAGCAACCTGTATCCTAGGTCCACTCAAAATACAGATGCTGTCTTCTCCACTAATTTTTCCAATCCCAGTGTAAGTTGTCCATTTATATTATTATTAATTCGGTTAAGTCAGTCAATATCCACGTTATCTAGAATACTGGGATGATGCGGTGAAGTAACAATAACAGTACAGTAACAGTAATCATATACACGATGAACAGTAATAAGAACAGTGAACCGTAACTGTATATACGATGAATAGAGCTGTACCGAGCGTTACGCCTAACGATACTTTCCCAGTAACTTTCAGTAACATGAACAATATGTTTATCAGGTAGGTATCATGTATAATCAGTCAAGTTACTTAAGTGGTATCATGATATTTATTCAGAATCGGCAATATAATCTTCTGGGGTTTATTCATTATGTATTTAATATGTGAACATGAACAATAATTGATGTGCATAAATAGTAATTAAACATGAACACTATTTAAACAAAAAATAACGTCTATTTGAACAAGTTAAAAGCACTCACGTGAAGTAATACAAAAATACTCAATAAATAAACAAAGAACACTCACCTAGGCTTATCACGCGTCCAATTACCAATTTGAAGAAATCTATATTAAATATATTTGAATTAGAAATTTATCAAATTTTTACATAAGATATCCTATTTGATGTTATTCAGTATTTAAATTAAATACGGATGGTCCAGATCTTAAGACAAGGTTGTAAGATGATATAATGAGTTTATAAGATTATTTAGATTTTATTTACTGATTTTTGTGGGGTTTAAATAGTTAAAAAACATGAAAGTAACGGGTCTGAATGTTGAAATAGCAAGTTTCAACTTAGAAGGCATGGTTCAGTCTAATATGACATAAAATACTCTCAAATTTTCAGTAGATTCTAGAGGTTATCTAAATATTTATTCCTATTTTTACTTATTTTTTTCAAATTTTTTATCTAGTAAAAAAATTATTTTTCAATAAGTTAACGGGTCTGTTTTGTATTTGAGTCGAGTTCAAATAGGTTAGAACCCACAATTAGTGGTTGGGCTTTCTGAAACCGCGCTTCAGAAAAATACATATATTTTTTATTTTTATTTTTTTAAACATTGAATTTTTTTTTTAAGATTTCTATACGTCAATTATTTGATATATTACCTTGTGTGTGTGTGTGTGTGTGTGTGTGTGTGTGTGTGTGTGTATTTAGATTGATGGGTAAGGTTCTACAAATTTTTTTTTGGAAGGAAAATTTTGAATATGTAAATTCTTTCTTTTGATCCAAACTAATTCCTTTTCTTTTTATATTCCAGAATTTTTTTTAAAAGTTTTCTTTAATTTAATTAGGGTAATAATATATTACTTTTATATATTTTATTTAACAAAAGTGACGTTTTTTTTAATGTAGAAAAGATTCATGGAAAGAGAAATCTAAGCATAGTATTTCAATTTAAATAGAATTTTAATTTGTACAAATTTATTCTATT